>PVHP010003801.1:0-75747 GCA_004024765.1 Zapus hudsonius
ATTTCCATATCAGCCATTAGCTGCTTCATATTTGCATTGCAGTTGTGGTCAGGAGTCATATTGTTCTCTATTTGCGATTGTGTGTGTGTTGCCTCTATTTCTTTGCCAGTCTCCTGCTCCATAAAGGGACTAGGGGGCCTGGGTTGTGGAGTTCCGTCTTTGATTTCTGTGGGTTTTTTCCTTTGATTTCTTCCCATGTGTAGGTATCGGTGAGTCGGACTCTGGCACCCTGGGGGGTGTTGATCAGCCTGTTTTGCTTCCAATGGGAAGATCACCAGGTTTGATCTTAAACAAACATCTTTCCTGTTGGGGAGTTCTATGCCCAGCGAGGCTTAGTTTATTACCTGACTGGATCACCCTGCTCCCAGATGGTATGCTGGAGTAGAAACACAGTCCCAGCACTCCCACTATAGGGCCCAGTGTTCTCCCACCTGGCTGTGCCCACCTATCTGGTGCCCGCCCGAGAAGCCTTTGCCCCTTCAGCACTGGCTGAGGTTTCCCGGTGGTGCCTGAGGCCTGGCTCCACCTGGCAGCTGCAGTCCCCCGCACTAGGGGTCCCAGGGGGAAGTGTGCCCAAGAATCAATGGTGCATGGTCCCTGGTGCCCGCCGAAGCAGCTTTTTTCCCTCCCAGCCCTGGCCGAGGTTGCCCGGAGCCTGAGGGTCCTGCATGTCGGGAACTGTGCTAGCTCAACTTGCCCGCGGAACAGGAACGCCTGTGTATTGGAGGGGTCTCAGGGAGAAGTGCGCCCAAGAATCACTGGAGGGTCAGTGGCGTGTGGTCCCCAGCGCCCGCCAAAGCAGCCTTTGTCTTCCCTGCCCTGGCTGAGGTTCCCAGGTGTCTGAGAGCTGGCCCCGCCTGGCAGCTACCGACAGAGTGCTCGTTCAGTTTGCCCGAGGGGTGATTGCCTATGTATGTGGAGGGGGTCTCGGGGAGAAGTGCGCCCAAGAATCAGCTGGAGGGAGGCTGAGGGAAGGAGATCCCGGGAGGGAGCGGTTTTCAGCCACAGGCAAGAGCTGGCGGAGCGGGAGGTAGGGGTGGGGGAAGGGCGGCGCTTTGTCCCTCTGCCGAGTAGAAAGCAGATGGGGAAACCAGACCCCCGGCTATTGTGGAGCTGGGGAGACGGTAGGTTTGGGTTCAAGGCCAGCTGGGGTCCCGGGTTTGGATCCCAGCTGAAGAATCAAACCTTTTCGAAGAGAGTCCTGGCGAGGCTGCTACTAGTCCGCCATGATGCTCCGCCCCCATTTGTGTCCTTCTTCAAATGACCTAAGCTATACTGTGTTCCTTCTCTGAGCCTCAGGCTTTGCATCTTGTCTTTGCTGAGTTCTGAAGAAGACATTGTCTGGCTCATAATTCTCTCAATGTTAGTCCATCCTGGTGCTGCTTTCTTCATATCCTCTACAAAGAAATAACCTGTTAAGTCAAACTGCATTATGAATGCATTAAGTATTAAATAGTTAGCTTCAAGGACAAGATGGCCGTCTGGTTGGCGTGATGGACTGTTTTCTAGACTTTAAATTAAGACAATTCTGAGTTTTTCAAGCTAGGCTGAACTAATTGAATTGTTGCTGTTAAAAAGTAATGTGTCAGTTCAATGCATCACCCTGGGGGGGTGCAGGATAACAATTGTTTGTGAAACTGAAAGATGAATTTTACATACTGTTTTACATTCTGTAAAAACCTCTACAGTATAGGGCTAAAAACCTTGTTAGGAACTTTTTAATTTAATGACAGTAGTTCATGAAGTTGGTGAATATATCACTGTTTATTCTCTTGTAATTTTAATTATCTTCATTACATTTTTTATAGCAGCCTACATTGAGTTTTAGGAAAAATAATATCTTATTTTTTAAAAAATAAAATGAACTTTTATCCATCACTTGTATGTATGTGTTGGCTATACTTCCAGGATTTTTTTTTTTTCTGTCTTTTCAGTCCCGGGGAGGTGAGGCAGTCTAACTCCTGAACAATTGCCACCTTCATATATGAAGCAAAGTGAGAAATCACAATTTAACTTTGTACTTGAATAAAATTTATTGTCATTACTCTATGGGGAACTGTAGTAGGACTTAAGCCTTTGCTGTTAGGCAACTTAGTCTATGCCAGATCTTGCTCTGGCCTTAAGAATTTTGAAGTTCAAAGCAGATGTGTGTGGAAGAAAAACATCTGGTGAAGAGAACTTGCTTCATTGCGTGATGCTGTTTTTCTTCCCTCGGCAGCTGAGCGTCTGCTGAGCAGGTTGGCAGGTTGGATAATTAATGACCAGGGAATGAGGCATGTATCTGAGGAGCTCCATTTTGCCCCTACTACTTCGTTCTTCCCCACATGTCTGGCCAAGCCTTCAGAGTATAGGACTGCTGGTCTGACATTTGTGTCTTAACTCAAACACTTGTCTTGAAGCATAATTAGTTCAGAGATATAAACATAGAGGGCTTATTGTTGAGCAATGTAGTTTTATTATCATGCACTTTTGAAATTTTTCTTGGAAAAGTACATCACAACATAAAAAACATACAAATTCAGAATCTTGAAAGTATGTACTAAAAGTTCAAATTATTTTATGAGTATTATTGCATGTGTGAAGTTTTTGTGACATTTTATGTAAATAGATTTTTGCGCTTATGAAAGGCTTTAAGAATAATGTAATGGACACCCAAAATTTATTTTTCTCTGATTCACATATTATTTTATTTTCTCTTACTTGTTTTCCCATCCTCAATTTTTCCCTTCTTGTGTATATGCACTCACGCATGCCCGCGCGCACACACACACACACACACACACACTCTTCCTGAAGTATTGCAAAGGAAATGAAGAAATGTCAGTCTCTTTTGTTCCAAATCTTCAAGTGTGAGTTTCTTAAAAACAAGATCATTCTTTAAATAACCACAGACTAGATACCAGAAGTTGTAACATTGAATATTGATCAAATGATTTTCCCATGCCAGAAATTGTCTTAATAATGCCCACCATAACATCTGCAGCCTTACACTGTTCCAGAAGTTGCATTTAGTGTCATGTGTCCTTTTAAATAGGAACTGGTTTGTGTTTTTTTTTTTTTTTTAATTTTAGCAGTTTTGAAGAGTTCAAGCAAGTTGTTGAATAGATTATTGTTAAATCAGGCTGTTTTGTTTCCTCACTCAGTTTTGGTTGTACATTTTAAGTGATGTGTCTCAAAATGCCTTGTCAAAAGGCACACCATTTTGATTTGTGCCCTAACTTGTCAAATTAATTTTGATTATTTAATTAAGATGATTTACTTATTTATTTATAAATAGAGAGAAAGAAGAGACACACAGAGAGAATGGGTGGGCCAGGGCCTCCAACTACTGCAAACAAACTCCAGATGCATGTTCCCCTGTGCATCTTGCTTTACAAGGGTACTGGGGAATCAAGCCTGGATCGTTTTGCAGGCAAGTGCCTTAACTGCTGAGCCTCCAGCCTTCTCACTTTATTTTTAAGAAGAATTTTGTAGAGATGCTCTGATACTATAAATAGTTTCATCAAGTCTTTGCCTACTGGTTTTTACAGCCATGGTTTTCTAACTGTTAGTTCTTCTCTGTCTGCTAGTTGGACGCTTGCTACAAGGAAGTAAGAGTTTCTTCTCTCATTTATTCATCTGTGTCAGTAAATACAGGCTTGTGGTTCTTAGTATGTTCTCGTGTTTATAATTCACTATTTACCTATTTTGGTACAAACAAATTTGGCCACTCAAGAGATACTCAAGCTGACCCGTTAGTCTTTTTGATAAGATCTCCTCATCTTTGAGCATTTCCCTACTTTATGGCCCCAAATATTCCAGATTCATTCATATTTTCTCTGTCCCACTTCTAGAATCATTTCTGCAAGAAACGCTTGCCCTTTGTCCTAAAGAATGATACCTAGAAACTAGGTGTGTGTGTGTATGTGGAATATTACATTAGTTAAATCATTGTGTACAGTGTATATATATGTTTAATGTGCATTTCAGACAGGAGAGTATTTATTTTACATGTAATAATCATAATTTTTGACAAGAAAGAAATACGTTTTTCATTTCACAGTAAACGGCATTACACAGTTTTGAGTACTAAATCATCTCGACATTTATGAAGGAGCAAATGGAAAGTGGGAGCTGAGTGTGTTGAATATAAAGCTATCTTTAACTGTTCTATTAAAAAGCAAAGATTTATTTTCCATCTGTGATGTGAATGTGCCTATTTGTGTTCCTTTTCTCACAGTGGAATTTCTGTGGAGCCACACAACAGAGAGCATGTGTGTTGGGTATATGTCAGCCCAGGATGGCAAAGCCAAGGTAAGCCGGAAAAACTGGGTCATAACCTGAAAACCACGCAGCCATTGCATAAGCTTCTGACCAAGAGGTTAAAACACATGAATTATTCTTACCTCTTTGGGCAGCACTCTATGATCTTTATATGAATCACATTAAAACAGCTCATAATTCTAAAGAATCACTAGATTGTTTTTATTTTTTCCTTTGCATGATGAATGGAACAAGGAGGATTAGGGAAACCCTGTTATTGCTCCTCTGCCTGTTGTGAATACTTGGCAAGTAGAAACTCAGATTGGGAAGAGAGATAGAGGAGAAAGCTGATTGAGTTTCCCGGTAGATGATTTCCCAAGGGGTTGGAAAAGATAGAGGAAATAGAGTTAGTGTAAGATTAGCCCTTGGGATGCATAGCAGTGTCTTTGGTGGCCTTGATGGGTGACATGCTTGCAGGTATGGCCTAGCTCATATGCCCATGTCATCTAATGTACCCAGAGTCAAAGGGGCTTGCCTCTGTGTGCACATGGCCCTCAGAGAGCCTGACAGTCATATACTTGCCTGTGCAGTATATGTTACGTTGCTTGGCCTCCTTGGACTTGTAATGTTTGAACCTGAGAATAAAAAAACATAATCTGTGGATTTATTTTTATATTGGCCACATGTTCCTGTTCATAAAATTTTTAGGAACAGCTTGGCATATGACGTTTACTTGGCATTAACACACCTGAGTTGCAAAGCTATGAAGTTGGAAGACCTCATTTTTTAAAGGAAACCATTTACATATTTAGAAATAACCAGTAAGGAAACTTCAGCTATACATCATCTAATACACATTGAGTCATTAACAAAGAGTACAGTCATGTGTCATCATGTCATTTTGGTCTACAACAGACCATGCATATGATTGCATTCCCATAGGATTTATATTGCTTAGTGGCATCATAGATACCTGATGTCACTCAGTGATAAAGTTGCCTAAGAAAAAATTTTTCAGTATATCTCCATTGTTGAGCAGTGGATGACTCCAGTTGATGGCTTATTTCTCATGTAATACCCTTCCATATTGAGGTCTATATATTATCTAATAAAAGCCAGTGCATTCCCAGAATGTTTATGAATGTAGTGTCCAGGACCATTTCATCAGAAAAGGATTGGCTTTACATTTACAAAAGTCTGCTTAGAGCCATACTGTCTAGTAGAGTTTTCCATGGTAGTTGAAACATTTGATATCTGCTTTGTATAGCAGAGTTGCCACTAGCCACATGTGGCTATTGATGCTTGAATATGACTACTGACTGAAGAACTGAAATTTAAAATTTACTTCATTTCAATTTAAATAGCATGTGTGGCTGCTGCTTGAAATCATATAGGTTTTAATGAATAAATTGGAATGGTTATTCAAATAGTCTTTTCAGACTATTTCTTGTTTCTCTATGACAAATTTCCAGATATAAAACAAGCCTGATAAACCTAAAACCCTTGCACAAAAATGGTTTATAGCCAGTTAGGTTTACATTGCATATTGATCGTAACTAAGAACATGTTGTAACAATAGATGGTGATGAGGTAGGCTTCACCTCTGAAGCCAGTCTGGTGGAGCAGATCATATATAAATTCCTTTAGATGGAGATGCCTTAGTTATCCCTGCTGTGGCCTGTGGGAGACACACTGGTTTGTAGTAAAGAAAGTGCAGAGACCTATATTAGCCTGCAGTTGTGCTGCTTGCCACGTGGATGTGGTTTTCATACTGTTGCTAAGTTCTCCAGCTGGTAGTCTTGATTGAGCCAGTAGATACAGCTGCTCCTCTGGCCTCCCTTGTAAATTATGTTTTTGACCTTTTTTTGCAGAGGGTTAATCCCTCTCTCTTTCTTCCTCCTTTGAGCTTGTGACTATAAATGCTTTCCAGAAAAAAAAAAAAACAAGACAAAACAACAAAACATTAATGCTTTGGTTGCTGAATTCTGTTGATCAAAACAAAACAGCTCTTTTGTCATAAATGCTGAAGTCAGAGTTATAGATGTAAAGCTAGGCTATAAGAGAAAAGGAATAGCTAAGTGTATTCTCCTTTTTAAGAGTGAAAGTCTTGGGTCCACCTGGCACCTTCCCCCTGGGTCCCTTGCTTCCAGGAAGAAAAGTTGTACAGTGGCCTTGCTATTCAACATAACTGCTTTGTGAAATACTCTCTCCAGAGTATAGAAAGCCATGGTAATAAAGCAGGAGGAAGCAGCCTCATGAGCCTTTTTATTTTTAAGTTAAAAAAAATTTTCTGTCTTCCAAAATTTGCCTTCTCTCTCCTTGTTACCAAACTTGGAAAATAAAGCCACCTGGCCATGTGAACATTTTATGTAAGCTAGCTGTACTTGTTAAATCTTTGAATTAAATCAGTCAGAGTGCACAGAAAAGTTGTGTATTAATTGATCATTGTGATTAGATCAGAATCTTTCCTATTTGTGGACTGCGTATATGTGAAGTTTCTAAAGAGTGTTTTTGAAAGATAGGTTAAAGAATTTTCTTACTATTATATATCGCTTGATTTCTAGACTTTGTCTATAGCATAAAGTAAATAAATTTTTTATAGAACCAAAATTTAGGCATTGGTACTGGTTGGGTTTAAAAATTATATTGCCCATTTCCTACACTTAACTGCACACAGTTAAGGAGGTAGTTAATGAATACCCACTGGATGTGGATTACTGTAATTAAACAGATGTCAGAGAGCTGATTCAAGTACAAAGATCTTACCCTAAGTGAAATAGGTTTCTTTTATATGTGGCAGTCACTTTCTATTGTAACAATATAAATGCTATTGTAAAAAACTATCCTTGAGGAAGAATAACTACTTCATAGTTTTACTATGTCTTTCTAGGCATTTATTATTGATTGTTGGGGGAAATAATAACTATGTCAAACTGAGGATCAGTTTGAAAACTTGGAATATGGATGATGAAAATAGTTGTATTGTTAAATATATTGACATTGATAGCTGTACTATGATTTATAGGGAAATATACATGGAGACAGCTTTAGGAAAATAGGTATATACACATATATTATATATCCAATCTTGGGTTTCAGAAAAAAATATGTGCAAGGATGGATAGCAAATGGAGCAAAATGTTAACAATAGGTCAACTTGTTAAAGATGCATGGATGTTCCTTGAGCTGTCCTGTAATTTTTAATTTAAGTAAAAAGTTTCAAAATATATCACTTGTATATTGTAGTATATTTGATTATTTGTGGCCCTTAAACTTGAAATGATGCTGATCAAAACATATCACCCTTATTTTTTGTTTGTTTTTTCAAGGTAGAATCTCACTGTAGCCCAGGCTGATCTGGAACTCACTCTGTAGTCCCAAGCTATCCTGGAACTCACAGTGATCCTCCTCCCTCTGCCTCCCAAGTGCTGGGATTAAAGGTATATGTCACCATGTCTGGCTTCATTCTTGTTTTTTAACCAAATCTGCATTAGATGAATGATTATATTCCTCCAAACTGTTGCCTTCTTTTCACTTTGAGTTCTTCACTGATTGGACCAAAAATATTCAAATACTAACATACCTCTTAAAGGTGTGTTAAATTTGTAAGATCTTTCTATTTGTAATAAATCTTGTTTTCTAGTTAGATCTTCTAAAAGAGGCAAAACTTTTTCATTGTCAAAGTGTTTCACATTAGCATATCTTAAAACATAACCCTTTAATTTTTATTTGCTCAGATATTTATGGTGACATTCCTCATCTTGTTTGTCCTGCTCATGCATTACACATGGTAATGAAGCAGGGCAGCATTGATGGTGCATCACTTCCTTTAGATTAGCCAATACTTCTTAGCTATGACCACAGAAGTACAAGCAACAGAAGAGAAAGTCATAATCAATATAAAAACTTTGTGTTTCAAAGAATACCATCAAGAAAATGAAAGACCATTCTATGGTTGTAGGACATACAGAAATCAAACTGGACTGAGCTGGGAACCTGCCTCCCTGTGGCTAGCTTTTGTGGCACCAGCAGGCACTTTACAGGCTGCCAAGGGAGGAAAGACATCAGTTGTCTTATCCAGCTCTGAACTCTGTGCCAGAGAAGATGTGCCCATTACAAGACCATTTATTACAGGGTGACCAACTGCTTTCTGATTGAATTTTTGAGGCCTGTTCCATACAAGGGAATTCAAGCTTGGTACTGCAAGTCTAGTCCAATGCCCTGGGCTAGGAAAGTCATAAGTTCCTGGAGAGAACATAAGTTCTAGTTGTTTTGCTAAATGTACATGTGTGGCCATCATTCTGCCTTCTAAATATTTATGTTTATGTTCATAGATTAGTGCTGCTCTCATCTTTGGTCAGAGAAGCTTCTTTCAGCAGTGGCCATTGGTTACTGCATAAACTCTTAACTGGTCAAAGTGCTGAGAATAAGTGGCCATGGAATACTTAGCCCTAAATGAGACATCTATATCTTCCTCTCCAAGGCTCAGGGAACAGTTAGAAGAGGGGACAGAAAGACTAAGAACCACAGGATGGGGAAGAGTGCTGTAGAATGGTGGTTTTGGATGTGTCATGGCCATTGCATTCATGAACTCACAGCAACTATAGTTACCTGCATACGACCCACACAAAATTGGACCTGTCGACATCCCATCATGGATGGGGGAGGAACCCCTGAGGTCCTACCCCACTGAGGAGCTATTGGTAGTTAATGCTTTCTGGGGGAGGAGAGATATTTACTTCAGTGGTTTAGCCACTGGTAAGTTCCGCATGCTCCAGTAAATAAACCCCCACTCGTGCTCATGCAAGCAACGCTAATTAACCTCAGTGTAAACATGGGGAAAATGACATGAAAGTGGGAAACAGCTAGTTGGGAAGAAGAGTTTCAGTGGAGGAGAGGGGGACATGAGGAGGTAGGTAATGGGAAATGATTATGACCAAAATACATACATGCATACATACATATATGGTAATAAATAATTTTTTAAATATATAAATAATTTTTAAAAATAAAAATTGAAAGGCAACCCACAGAATAGGCACTTGTATCACTTGAGAATATATGTAAAACTCTCATATTAAATGGACAATGGATTTAAATAAAAATTTCTCCAGGGCTGGAGAGATGGCTCAGTGGTTAAGGCACTTGCCTCCAGTGCCTAAGGCCCCCAGTTCAATTCCCCAGGACCCACATAAGCCAGACCCCACAAGGTGGTGGCCCTGGTGCGCTCTCTCTCTCTCTCTCTCTCTCTCTCTCTCTCTGCTTGAAAATGAATAAATAAAATATTTAAAGAAAATTTCTCCAGTGAAGATTCACAAGCAGCAAATAAATATTTGAAGCATGCTCAACCAGAATTCATTATGGAAATGCTAATCAAAATCATAATTAGATTTTACCTTTCATCCAACATGGTATCTGTAGTTAGGGGAAAAAGGATAATGACATGTGTTAGTGAGTATGTGGGGAAAATGGAATCTTCATATATGCTAGTGAGAATGTACATATGGTACATCCCTTTTAGAAAACAGCATATTTTCTCAAAAAGGTAATCATAGAATTGTCATATTACCCAGCAGTTCCATTCTTAAGTATGTACTGAAGAAAATTAAGTGATATTCCATAAAATCTGTGCACAGATATTTATAGCAGCATTATTCATATTATTCAAAAACTGGAATCAGCTCACATGCCATCAGTTGACAAGTGGATAAGCCAAATATGTTGCAGTCATACAATGGAATATCTCTATATAAAAGAGAAGGAAGTTCTAATTCATAGTATGCCCTAGATGTACTTGAAACCTTTTGTAATGTCTAAGATTGGAAAATCCGTAGAGACCAAATGTACATTAGTGGTTGCAAGGGGCTTAGGGAAGGAGTAATGGGGATTCACTTTCAGTGGATGTAAAGTTTCATTTTGAGGCAATGAAATTAGAAATGGAATTAGAAAGCTGTTACAGCTTTGCAAGCATTGCAAACCAATGAATTGAACATTTATTTAAAATGGTGAAATATATGGTATGTGAATTATATTAACAAAGCTGTAAAAAATATCAACCAATAAGATTTACTTTTTACCAAAATACAGAATAAATGTGTAGTCATCTTGATATGATTATTTCAGCTTCCATTCATTATAAAGACCTTGGAATACTGCTGAGAAATTGAAAGAACTTCCTAGGTCTGATAGAGAGATCTACCAGGTCCTATACTAAAATCATAGTAATCAGTGCAACATGGAGAGAACACTTTCAGGTGTTGGGAATAGGCAAAGAGGAGGGCTACCCATCACTTCTGTTCAGAACATTACTAGGATGCCCAACCAGCACAGGAAACCAAAGTGCGAAGTTGGGAAAGCAGTAGTAAAACCTACACTTACTCTCACATGATATGGAATGAACCCAACAAAAGTTCTAGAGCTGTCTCCTTACAATTCCAAAGTTTGGCTTAGAAAAAATAGAGACATATGCCTTGTTCTTGGATTTAAAACTCAAAAATATCAGATAATCATTCTTTCTAAATTTATCCATAGATTCAAAGCAGTCCCAACCAATATCCCAGCAGATTTTTTAAAGTAAGAAATTGACAAGATAGTTTTAAAATTTATCTGGAAATTCAAAGGACTTAGAATTGTAAAAATTCTACTTTAAAGAAGACCAAACTTGCAAGACTTTTTTGACTCACCATAAAGCTACTGTAATCTCCGCAGTGCCCCTGACAGGGGGGACACCCTGAACTGTCCATCAGAAACTTTGATACCTGTAGGGAGGCTGCCTCAGGATCCTTTCATTTCACTGCCTTCTAACTAAGGTACAGCAGAGTCCCCCAGACATTGCAGATGCTATCAAACATTATCTCAGAAATCAAAAGGGGAACTTGTATTTATCCAGTGTGCATTCAGAGTGATGAGAATAAACCATGTGAGTGCTGTCTTTCACCAGGGGAAAAGATTTGTCTTAAAATATGTCAAGGAGACACTCAACAGCCATAATAAAATTTTATTTTGAAAATAAGAGAAAACTTGTTTATGAACACATATATCTTATGATATATGATCTTTGCCAGCTTCTTCACCATGTTACCTATTGTTTATACATTTTATAATATACTCTCACTGAAGATTAGAATTTTAAATAATAGCTTTTTATTTATTTTACTCTTGTCAAACATTACCAATATTGAGCTATTAAAAACATAACAACTTCTGGTAAACTATTATGGGTTTCCCATATTTTTACTTTCATTCTGTTTAGCAATGAAAAGAAATTGTCAGGCAGAATTACTGGTTTAGGGAAATGAGCTCTGCTGAAATTAAGTGAGAGTCAGTGAAATAATGACCTTATTGTTTATTGTTAATGTTTTTCCTTTACATGGTGTTGTAGTAGCTTCATGTTGCTGGGATGAGCTTCCAAGCAGACATAGTTTATGGGAGGAAGGGATTTATTTCACTCTTACAGATCCAGGGACGTTCCATCAGTGGTGGAGGAAGCTAGTTCCATATATCCAAGCAGAGAGAAACCATCACCAGGCAGCAAACATTAAAAGCAACAAACACAAACCATAGCTAGCATCAGGGGGGACCCAGGCAGAGCTCAAACCACTCTGTATACCTTTGGGCTGGAAATCCAATCCACCCCCAAACACACCTTAGGGCTAGACCCTAGGATCCGCCCCAGGTGGCTGAAGACCCAAGTTACAAACTTTAATAAAACACCTGAGTCTATGAGGGACATACATTCAAGCTGCTACCTGGCTATTGGAATATAACTGACTTAATAAATGTTTCCTACTTTTAAGGGTAAAAATATAGCAAAAGACTTTTTTATTGAGACCTACACTCATGAGTATTACCTACATTCAAAAAATGTTAAAAGAACAGTGAATATAGAATAGAAAATTGAATAGAAATTGTAGTTTATTGTGTTGTGGGGGAGGGGGTAAATTGTCTTTGTCTTCCTTTACTGATTTTACCATTTTGGTTGTGACTATGGATATAAATCTTTTTCCATGGCACAGTCCCTGGAAGCCATATCCTGAGCATGCTAAGCAAGCACTCTCCCTCTGAGCTCCACCGCCAGCCTTGTAAACCTTGATGACCATTAACTTTCTCTAGCCTCATAAAATTTTCCTATATAGGGCAGTTTATAAAATTTCAACAAGGTCTTCCTTGTGCCAAGGATAAATTATTACAAAGCTAAATAAAATGTGTTCTGTATATTAAAAGGATCCATGCCATTATATTGAGTAACAAAGCTAGAAGAGTACTTGGGAGCTGGGGCGATGGCTCAGTGGTTAAGAGTGCTTTGTGCACAAGCGTGAGAACCTCAGTTTGATCCCAGCATGCATGTAAAGAGCCTGGAATGACTATGTGTGCCTACAACCTTAGAGCTGAGGACAATGGAGACAGGAGGATCTGAGGCTCTCTGGTCATCTAGTTTAATGCCCTTCTTTGGCCTCTGCAGGTGTGCACACATGCATGCATTCTCCACATGCACACACAGATACACCACACATACACACACAACTAAAAAGAAGAGTACTTGGTAAATTATGCCATTTACATGGGGTACTGTAAAAGCTAAAACAGTTATAGAAATCTGAAAATGCTCAAAAAAGGAAGAGCATAAGAGAATTAGGGTTAGAGGTAACAGATGTGTTCCTTATGAAAATTTTTATTTGTTTTGTTTTGCGAGTATACAAATTGTTATATGTTGTCCAACCCTTTGCTTATCATTTATGTATTTTATTATATGTGAATTGTACTTCTGTGTTTTGAAAGGCTTAATAAAAAGCATTAATACCATTTATACAAAGAATGAGTATTAGAATTAGTCAGATTTGGATTTTGTTTGCAGAATCTCTGTTCAAAACCTGGGACAGGTTACCACTGTGTCAGTTTATTGGACCTTATTTTAGATGTAGACTTATTAAGAACTGCCTAGATACAGGTTGGGCCTAAACCAGATTTTAACTGCTTTTGATAATGTGGTCCTGATATTACACAACTGATCGCTGGCAGGAAGGCAGCTGCCTCAGGATGGTGGGTGAAGTGCAACTAAAAAGCTCTGCATTAAGAAAGCATCCCAGGGCTAGGGAGATGGTTCAGCTATTAAAGGTGCTTGCTTGCAAAGTCTGCCAGCCCAAGTTCAATTCCCAAGCACCCATGTAAAGTCACATGCACAAAGTGGCCAATGTGTCTGCAGTTTGTTTGAAAGAGGTGCTTGCGCTCTCGCGCTCTCTCTCGCTCGCTCGCTCTCTCTCCCCCCCTTTCCTTCCTCCCTCCCTCTCTCCCTCCCTCCCTCTCAAATAAATAAAGATATCTTTAAAAAATAGCAAACAACCTCAAACAACTAAATTTTTCAAGTGTCCTTATAAACCACAGGGAAGAGTAGCCAATCAATCATTTTACTTATGTACTTTAAATTTGACCAAACTTCAAATATAGAAACCTGTAGGTTCCTTCCTTCCTTCCCTCTCTTCCTTCCCTCTCTTCCTTCCCTCCCTTCCCTCTCTTCCTTCCTTCCTTCCTTCCTTCTCTCTTTCTCTTCTTTTTCTTCGTTCTTTCTCTCTCTTTCCCTCTGTCTTTCTTTGTTTCTTTCTTTGTTTCTTTCTTTGTTTCTTTCTTTGTTTCTTTCTTTGTTTCTTTCTTTGTTTCTTTCTTTCTTTCTTTCTTTCTTTCTTTCTTTCTTTCTTTCTTTCTTTCTTTCTTTCTTTCTTTCTTTCTTTCTTTCTTTCTTTCTTTCTTTCTTTCTTTCTTTCTTTCTTTCCTTTGTTCTTAACGCTACTAATATAATTCTACTCAGGCTGTATTTAGAAAGTCCTGTAGATGAACATGAGAAAATTACAAAAAAATTCAATACATGAAACTAAAATGAGGCAAAACTTTCCTTTAACCTCAGGGTAATTTCCTAGTATAATTGGTAAATTTATTTTTTCCTAGTCTGCCATCAGTTTCTTACAAATGATTCATCCAGCATTTCTTCAAAGCAACAAATAAAAACACAAAAAGGGATTCTTCTCAGAGGTATAGAGCATATTTATTCAAATAAATCTCATTTTAATCTTGGTTTATAGTTAGACCCATGAAAGATGAGCATCTGCTACTTGAACTTGTAGATTTTCCATAGTAGTTGAAATGAAGCAAATAATTTGAGGGGCTACATAGCAGCATGAAAATAATGAAAACATTAATTTCTTTACATAGTTATATAGCTATCATTCATATCTGTGAACTTAACATGAGTGTCACCATTGCCTTCTATTACCCAACAGTTTAGGCAGATGTGTATCTGCTGTTTTCTCACAGGATACATAACCACAGCATGTAAATGAAGCAAGTGTACTTGATAGTGATAGGCCTTACTACCCACAGTAAAGAAGGGATTGTTCTATAGTTCATCACTCTGAATTGGAACATCTTCTCTTAGAAAAGAAAGGCTCCTGAGATTCAAGACAGCCTCTCTCCAAGGTTCTGTTCCTGGGGAATGGGGACTCTTCCTCAGAACTACCTACAAATTGTGCAGGGAGCTCTAGGGCTGAGGCTTTTGTGAGTGCCCTCCTATGCTCCTACAAGTGATCCCAGGAACCTCACTGGTTCACTAAGCTAGGCTTGGGGAGAATTGTTTCTTTGGACTTTTGTCCATCCCCATCTGGAATGTATAGACTTATTCACCTTTCCTCAGAAAAAGTCAAACAAGAAGTAATGATTACATAATTCTTTCTTTTGGGTGTAAAGCAGTAAGTAGACACATAACGAATCTTGTCTTGATTTTTTTTTCTCTTATTCTTACATGTCAAGACAGAGCCAGAAAGCATATGATGGTGGTCCCATACAATTATAATGGAACTGGAAAAAAAATAGTAAATCTTCATCTTGGAGTATCTATTCTATTTAATCTTAAGGATTAAACTTTCTTTTTGATAATTAACTGGCATGATTTTCATGTCCCATTTGTAAAGCAGTACTGCAGATTGATAAAAACTGGATGTTTTCATATTAACTAATTGAGGCACTTGGCTATGGTTGAGCTGTTCTCGTTATATTCCATTGGAATGCTACTCGATGTGGTGACAGTTTACCTTCATGTTTCAACCCTGCCAACACTGTGCAGTGAGTGCTGCCTGCCGCAGTGTTAAAGAAGTCAAAAGAAATGCTGCACTGTTAGGAGATGCTCAGAGAGCTCAGGAGCAGCTTTTCTTAACTTGAAATAGAAAAGCAGTATTATTTTAAATATGCCTTTTGCAATAGATGAGAAATCTAGTCATTCTGTTTTCTCCCGTTGATAGTTCTTATGCATATTAAGGTTGTAAACATTACAACCCACTTCCTACACTGTTCCATTTTAAATGTTCATGACATGTATTGTAAGAAATGAAAGAACTTGGCAAGGTGATTTCTTAATTTAAGGAAAATGTTTCTACTAGTATATATTGCACATTGAGTACAATGTCTCCACCTTACCCCTGCCCTTCTTCTTGTTCTGGCCCTTCCGCCCTCCTGCCCGCCTGTCCTGTTCGCTCCTTACTTCCTCTAGATGGTCTCATTTCTATTTGTATGTCGCTTATACATACATGATTTTATGTACATCCATAATATCAAGGAACCATGAGAGCAAGCATGTTTGACATCTAGCTGAATTGGCTTAAAGATTATCTCCCGTTGCATCCGTTTATCTGTAAATAACATAAATTTGTTCTTTATGGCTAAAAAAAATTCCATTGTGTATGTAAACCACAGTTTCCTTGGTCATCTTTCTGTTGTGGGACATAGGTTGTTTCCATGACTTAACTGTTGTGAACAGTGCTGTGATAAATGTTAATGACTTGGGGGTCCTTTTGGTAAATGCATTAATGTTATAGCTGGGCCATATGGTACATCTATTTTTATTCATTTTTATTGAAAAATTTTAACATGAACATACTGTAATTTGATTGTGTTCTTGGTCTGTTACTTGCTTTTGTCATTTATGAGGGTGACCCAACCCCATCCACTGAGGACCATTCTCTTTCAAGGTGGCCCTTCCTTTGTCTTGTCTTATTCCTTTTTCCTCCATGTCCACATGTTTTTTTAAAAATATTTTATTTATTTATATCATTTCAATTTTTTATTGTCCATAATAAGTTACATTATTTAGTGGGCAAACAATGAGTTGTTGTCCCCAATTTTCCGATGCTCCCCCTCCCCCATCCCCAACCAGCTGGATATCCTCCTCTATGGGTCGTCTGGATTAGTCCTTGTGACAGGGGACCTTGGATAGCCTAGTATTCAGCCAGGTTCTCCTGGCCCTAGTATGTTGTTACTGAGGGGTGCCATGCCTCTGGATAGTCTCTTCCACCACGGCTCTCACAGTCTTTCCACACAGTTCCCTGAGTTGTGGTGGATGAGTATTAAGGCTGCTTTATTGTTGTGAGCTTAGGGGTCTTTGTGTCAAAAATCATTGTTTTCTGTCTCACTGGCTTATCCTGTGTTGATTGAATGGCTGTGGCTGTGGGTCCCTTGTTCATCACATCATTCTCTGTGGGGTTCCATATGGATCCTTCACGATATGACTGTGGTGGCTCCTCTCTTGCCAGGATCTCAGCTATCAGCCTACAGTCGGTTGGTAGGGTTAGATGGGCCCCAGCTCTCTTACTGCATCTTGAAAAACACAAACATAATCTCCATCGGAGAGTGAGGTCAGTTTAGGTTAACAAATATACACAATTCTGGATTACCAAGATTCTATTTTTAGTAGCCTCCCTGTCACTCGCTCCCATAGTGCATCTTGTTTTAGGAGCCCAAGAGTACGGGATCTGGTGCCTATCGCCCTGCAACCCAAGTTCCAGACAAGGGCTCCCCCTCACTGAGTGGAAAATTTGGCAGAATTAGAAAGCTGTTGATTGTCTCCCCCAAACCCAGGCTTCCCCATTACACAAGTGCTCCTTTCTTGGTTCGCTGTTCTCTCCCATTAGGAGGTGTGGTCAGCCTACTCATGGCTGCAGATTGTGTTTCATGTCAGTGGTCTCTGTTTACTCCAGCTGTTGTTGATCAGTTTCCCCTGGCAGCTTGTGCAGTGCCTTCCAGCACTGCATTAACTGCCTTCTGGGAGCTGGATACCGTTCTGGACCTCGAAGTGTCTCTTGATGCTGGTCTATAGCATTCTGTGGTTTCTTCAGCAACAGGATTTTGCCTTAGGCCTGGGGAGGGCACTCAAGGGCTTTTTTCTGTCTTGTTGTTGGAACCTCATGGGTCACTTTGGTCAACATCTCAGTGAGGGAAGGAACCGGTGGTTGGAGCCAGGGGTTGTCAGACTGATCTAATTGTTCATAGGCTCAGACTCTCTCCCCTAACACTCGTGGCCCCTCTTGCCAGTCGACTCCCACTACTTTCTCAGTAGGTTACAGTATGCTTGTGAGGATTATATGTTTTGGAACCTAATATGGTTTAACCTCATGCTTAAGCCATTCCCCTCCCCCCATCCGTTACCCCTCATTCATAACCTCTCACTTCTTTCTACTAGTCTGCATAGAGTTTATGGTTATCCTGGTTAAGGACTGCATATGAGGGAGAATATGCAGCGTTCGATTCTCTGTTCTTTTGAGTGTTCACTTAGTAAGATCTGCTCGAAGTCAGACCATTTTTTCCTAAATTTTGATATGTCTTTTTTCCTTTCAGCTGAGTAAAATTCCGTTGTGTAAATATACCACAGTTTCACTGTCTATTCCTCCATGGATGGGCATTTGGGTTGATTCCAATTCGTAGCTATTATGAATTGAGCTGCTATAAATATAGTTGTACAAATATTTCTGTGTCAAGATGTGACATCTTGTGGATAGATGCCTAGTAGAGGGATAGCTGGGTCCATTGGTAGTTCTATGTCCATTCTGTTCAGGAGTCTCCACACTGCTTTCCATAGCGGTTCAACAAGTTTGCAATCCCACCAGCAGTGAATGAGGGTTCCTTTTTCCCCACATCCTCGCCAGCAATGATTGTTGTTGGTTTTCTTATGATTGCCATTCTGACTGGGGAAAGGTGGTATCTCATTGTGGTTTTGATTTGCATTTCCCTGATGCTTAAGGATGCTGAGCACTTTCTCAGGTGAGAAAAGGCCATTTGTGTTTCCTCCTCTGTGAAATCTCTGTTGAGATCAGTGCCCCATTTTGTGAGGGGGCAGTTTGCTTTTTTGTTATTAATTTTTTTGATTTCTCTGTAGGTTTTGGAAATTAGGCCTCTGTCTGAGTTGTAGCTGGTGAAAATCATCTCCCAGTTTGAAGGGGGTCTATTGACTTTGAGAACAGTGTTTTTGTCTGTACAGAAGCTTTTGAGCCTGATCAGGTCCTCCATGTCCACATGTTGATGGGCTCAGAACAGTGCAGGTCTTGTGGGGGTGTCATTGACCACTGTGAGGTCATGAGTGTGCTCATGGGTTCCTGTCAGGAGCATTGATTTCTCTCACCAGCGGTATGTAAAGATACCCTTTTGTCCAAGGTGCTGCCAGCAGCACTTGTTGTTTTCTTAATGACTGCCATTCTCACTGTGACAAACAGAATCCCAATGCAGTTTTGATTATCATTTTTCTGGTATCTAGTAAAATTAAACATCTTTTTTCTTGTTTAGTTTTTTTTTTTTAATTCTTTTTATATTCTAAAGTGGTTTCCTTACTTTTTCCTCTTAACAGGATAGTTTCT
Organism: Zapus hudsonius; assembly: GCA_004024765.1. NCBI lineage: Eukaryota > Metazoa > Chordata > Mammalia > Rodentia > Dipodidae > Zapus > Zapus hudsonius. The sequence continues at coordinate 18,909 of PVHP010003801.1, forward strand.
AGGTAAGGTCTTTCTTGATGCAAAATAGGTTTTTTATTCTTTAATATTTGTATTTTTTTATTTGAGTGCAAAAAGGAAAGAGGGAGAGAGAAAAAGAATAGGCACACCAAGGCCTATTGTCTCTGCAAATCAATTCCTGTCGCCTGTGTCATGTTGTACATATGGCTTTATGTGGGTACCAGGGAATCAAACCTGGGCTTGCAAGCTTTTCACACAAGTGCCTTTAACTGCTGAACTATCTCCCCAGCCCAAAACAATTTTTCCAATTCCTTCCTTCCTTCCTTCCTTCCTTCCTTCCTTTCCTTCCTTCCTTCCTTCCTTCCATCCTTCCTTCCTTCCTTCCTTGCCAGGGGTTGGGGGAGACAGAAAGAGAGAATAGGACTATATTATTAGAAACCATGAGCAAAACTAGCTTGCTTCTCTCAGGTTGTTTTTTCTTAGGTATTTCATCACAGCAGCACAGAAGTAACTAACATTCTTGGGTGGAGGGGAAGAAAACTTAAAGGACATGTTAGCATTGTGGTGCCTGTTAAGTATTGAATGCGTATATCCAGTAGGTAGTTGGATATTTGTTTCTGGAGAGAGGACCAGGCTGGAGATGGATACTTGGCATTCATAGCTGAGATCACACAGAGAAGGATCACAGGCAGGAAATGAGAGAAACTCCTGTCAGTCTAGATTAGAGAGATAGCCAAGGGGACTAAGAAGTCATGATCACCAAGATCAAGAGAGGCCAGGTGAACTGGCTATTCAGTGAACTTGCTAGCCATGAAAGAAAAAGGACTGTTTCATGGAGGAGTGTGACCAACTCTGTCAGGTACTGTTCCTGAGCCTGTTGAAATTAGGAATGGACCATTGAACTTCATAATGGAAGTCATTGTTCATCTTGATAAGAGGGATTTTAGCAGAGCTTCATGAGACAATTCGAAAGTAAGAATTTGAGGTGACAAATATAAATTTCTTCAAAGAACTTTTCTCTAGGTGGAAATAAAGAAACAGAGCAGTAATTGAAGGAGGGGATAGGTTTAGAGAGTTATTATTAGTTTTTTCCCATTGAACTAGATGCTTTACTTTGCATCTTAAAGTAACACTTCATAGATGATTTATGCAGTATGAATAGAAGAAAACTAAAACTTAATGATTCTAGGAAACTCCAGCATTTAATGGTTGGGGCGATGAGGCTCAGCCAGCAAAGGAAACCAAGATTCAGTTTTGGAGTGAAGCATATTCTTTGTTCTAGTTCTGGGTATAGCTGGTATTCTTTGACATTTGGGATGAACTGGCTTAACCAGTTGCATGGATTTGTTTTTATTGAAGAATGTGTGTATGCTTGTGTGCTTGCAGGCCTGATTAGCTCTACAGAGTGGAGGAGGATCGGAGCAGCAAGTTTACAGGATTTCCTTGACAGTTCCCATGCACCCTTTTTCAGAGCATCTCCTGGGACCCAACAGAAACCAACTTTTGGTACAATGCTCTCTAGGACTCAGCTTCTCGGTTCTTTGGTCATTGCATTGCATATGTTTGGTCAATAAATCAGTAAGCATTTCTTGGTGAAATGGCACATACCCATATTCCCAGCACTCTTGGGGCAGATGCAGGAGGATCATAAGTTCTAGGCTAGCCTGGCCTACATAGTGAGACTGTCTCAAAACACAAAGACAACAAAGTCATGTTAGGTAATTTTGAGAAGTTTCTTCAAAGAGTTTGCTGGTGGCTTTTAGCTTTACCCCATCCAAATTCCTCACTAACAGACCAACTGAGAGTCTCAGGAAATATCTGTTGGCTAAATAGAACTTCACTCTTTATGATAGTTTAAATACTAGCCTTTCTTTTGTTTTCAAATACAAGATGCTCTTTTCAAGCTATTATAAAATCCGGTGAATTACCAACCAGAAGACTATAGCTGAGATTTAAAATTTTAACATACTAGAAATCATCAGGCTGTTGAGAGGTTGTCAAGAGGTTGTCTAAGAAGAGGATAATGGGCTGTTGCTTTTACCAAGGAAATGGTGACCCCGAGCTTCCCTTATAGACCCAAGGGAAACCCTCACATCTGTGCAGGGATTGGGGTCAGTTGTGCCTATTACAGGGTCAACACTCCTCTTAACTTCTGTCCTGTAGAGAAGAATCACTTATCTCAGGACTCAGGTGAGATTCAGAACACAGAATGTTAACTCAAGTGAGTAAAGATGAAAGTAACTCAAGATGTCACTTTCAGAATTTGAGCATAAAAATGCTTTAAAAAGAAAACTACAAGCTGAATTTGATCACTAAGGGAGTGAATGCAAACAGTAAAAGGTCTAAACTCTGGGAATGCCCATGTTTATGGTCTGAGGAGATGGGGGGAGGATACGAAAAGATATGGACAGTGAGGTTGAAGGAGAACCAGGCACTGCTATTGCTGGTCTCCTTGTGTGCACAGTTCAGTTCCTGTGTTTGCTTTGCTTTGGTTCTTTTCTTAGCAGTGCTAAGGAGTAGGATAGGACCCAGTCACATTTTCAGATGGGCCTAGAGCAGAGCAACATGAAAAGTAAGAAAAAATATATTAATTAACTATGATTTTATTGCTACCTTAAAGACTAAATTGCCTAACACATATTTTAGAAAATCATGAGTCCTGATCATAATGAATCCTGGAATGCAGACAGCTATAGTGATGCAGGAATTTTGGGGTTCAGGGGGCCCTCAGGTTTATGAGCCCAAGTTTTGTGTTCTTTCCCAATCTTTAGTGAATAATAAAGATGGATTCAAGAAGAACAAATTATGAATTATTGAGTTTATTTTGGGAGAAATCATAAATTGTAGAGCTTATTTAAGGGGAGTTGGGATCTGGGAAGGAAGGCCAGAATACATTTTTATGTGGAATACATATTTAAGATAGATGGAAGTTGGGGAGAAGCTGGAGTAGCCACAGGTACATGGAAAGTAAGTTATCACTTAAGAGAAACTAAAGTTTTTTTAAAGAGAAGTTAGGATGGAGCTACAGGTGTGTGGCATCTATGGGAAAACTGGCTTCCAAGGAAAGATCAGATGGGGCTGTGAACAGGTGGAAAGATTGGAGGGACTTCAAACCCATGGAAGGTGAAATCTAGGGGAAAATATACATTGTCATTTGTTATGTGTTTTCCCGAGGAAGAAAGCCATAGGAAAAAAGAGGGGAACACACTTGGCATTGCCGCATGCTTTCCTGTGGAGGGAGGCTAGGGAAAAGTGAGAGTGTCCACGTGGCAGATCCAGAGACCATAAGGCAGATATGAGCAGTGAGATTAGGATTAAGAGACAGGGTTATGTTTTCCCTCCCCACTCAGACATGCAGCTGAGTGGTCCTGGGGACTAAAAACTCAGGGGGGGGAAGTCCAGGTCACATAGGATAAAAAGCTTGGAAGCAAGAGAGGAAGTGGAGAAGCCAGGAAAGAGGACAGTGCATGCCAGCCTGCCACCTTCATAGTGTTTAATTCAGATAGGCGGAGAAAGCTGATTTTTAAGTAAATCATAGATCATGGAGTCTACCCCTATCTGGGACTGGGGTGTAGTGTGTTCCACTGTGGACAGCAGGGGGTGTTGTAGATCATTATGGGTCAGACACGAGTTCCACTTATATAAATGGAGTTTCCAGTCATGGTATATGGCATCTTCTAGTTCCCTTTGGGCCTCAGACCTGGACTGAAACTGCGAATAAATAAGCTGGCTTCCTCCTATTGTCTCAATATCACATTCACTACTATTCATTAACATTGTGCAGCTATGACTTATTTTCATACATGTCATATATTTGTGACATATACTGGAATGTACATGGAAAGGCATATACGGAGCTTTTTACACTTAGTGTCTCATATGAAATATTATATGTTCTCTCCTTAATATGTGTAAAAAGGAAGATTAAAGAGAATTTTAAAAATCAGAGTAAAGCTTATCAAAAGTCTCTACAATCTCATCACCTACCATTCACAAGGTATTGGGTGCTGACTATCTTCTTGCTAGCTAGCCTTATCTAATAGCCCAGAGACAAGCTTTATTTCTGTGGAGATGAGTTACAAGTCCTGGTGAAGGCTGAAAAGTCCAGTCTCCTGGGATCCCTCAGATCCTCTGAAGTTGCAGGCTTTGGTAGGTGGTTGTCCTGAAACAGCTCTCAGAGCTCTGTGCCTAGTGCTAGGCTAGGTCAAAGAGAAAGATGAGACAAACTCTTTGGACCAGTTGTGATTCTAATTGGTTTTTAAAAGAACTGATTTAAAAAATATGTATAACCTGGATCCAAAGAGATTTCACTGATGCAAAAGCATTATGCAAGCTAAAGCATTGTGTAAATTTAGATATAAGGGAGTTTGAAAATTATTCAAATGGTATCAGAATCATCATAAAGGACCTGCAATATAATTGAGGTGATTTTCAAAAAAAAAAAAGTTTATATATCAGAATGCTGAAGCACAGAGTGCTGCTGACTGCCCCATCTAGAGCTCGAGTCCATCAGGCTCAAGCCCAATTCTCAGAATCATACTAAAAATTGTTGCTAAATGTGTAACAGTAGCATTTCTAAGCAACCTATTTCACTCTGAAGAACTACTTCATCAAAAGCCCACTTCAGCAAAAGGTATCTCTTAACCAAGCTGGATTTAGAATCTTTCTTTGGGGCAGAGCTTTGTGGGAGTAGAAAGAGTCCTAAATTTGGAGTCTAGACATGTTCATTCGTGTCTGACTTTTTCCATTTCCTTTCTGACCATAAGCAAACCACAGAATGATTCTAAATTTTGCTCTGTTGTTTTTTTTTTCTGCCTGAAAAATAGGTATATGAGTATATTGAGATTTTTATGGATGCAAAGGTACTATGGAAGCTCTGAAATATGTAAATGTAGAGTCACTATTTTTATTAAGGTTTACATAAGGAACTAGATGCTACATCCTACAAAGACAAACTTCCTCAGAGCAAGGTGTGTGTGTGTGTGTGTGTGTGTATGTGTGTGTGTGTATGTGTGTGTGTGTGTCTTGTGTCTGTGTCTGTATGTATGTATGTCTGTGTGTTTGTGTCTCATTCCTGTGTTTCCCATCATGAGTGCAGAGTACTCTTGTTAAATAGTGGAGAGCTTTTGTCACCTTTAGCAAAGGGGAATATTCATGACAAATCTCCATGTGAGTCAGGGGAATTATAGTTATTGTAGGGCCTGCAGTGTTTATGTGGGTTGTGTGATGTTGCCTCTAACAGAAATATGGTGTCAGTAGGCATGGCAATAGAAGAAACCAGAGTGGCTTGAGACAGGAACAACATGCTGTTCTCATCAGAAAACATTCTAATCTTAGTTTAAGGTTCTGTGGACATGATATTTATATGTGAGAACAATAAACCTCTTTACCCTTCATGTAGCCTAACCCTCTTTCAGCACTAACAATGAGCCTGACCATAATGCTGTCTTTGTGTTTTGTTCGCATTTCCAGTGGATTTTTGTGTGGTTGTTTTAAATGTGGAGAACGAGGCAGGGGCAGCATGCAGCCAAATGACTAGCATCTGGCAGTGGATCTTCTCTGTTGGCATTCTAATTTGTTAGGTTGAACTTGGGAGTAATATCTTCAAATTGCTCTGGCCTATTTATTCCTTTTAATTTAAGACTGATGAAATGGAAATAAATACTCAGTTTTGGATTTATTAATGGTGAATATAAAAGCTCACAAGCTCCACATCAGAAGGTGTTACAACTCTGAAGGGTACTATAGCAGTCATCACCAGTCTTCATTTTACCATGCTCGGCATCACACAGGCTTAACAAGTGAACATCCACATCTTCAGCCTATAGCTACTGCATTTTTATTTTATAAAATACCACTATTAGACCCATTATTTTAGACTACATTAAGAAGATCCATGTGAAATCGTCAGTTAGTAGAGTACATCTGCTTTCAGGATGAGGTCTGAAGCCCAAACTATTTTTAGAGTAGTTTAATACATTCCAAGGTTTAATGCCGCACACAGAGTGCTCAGAATATACTTATTCACAAGTTGTGTCTCCTTGAAAGACAGCTCTTGAAAGTAGTGGGCAGGAACTTCTGGGAAATCGATGAGGGTGGCAGTGTCTCCTGATTTGATTCATTAAGAGAGAACGAGTGAGAATAAGACCCCACAATAGAAACATGCCAACAAAAGCTAACCAGACATACTTCCCCAAGCCCTGCTCTCTTGGATTGGTTGTTTAACGTCTGTCATGTTTATGCTGGTAAAAGGAATCTGAGAGTGACTATTTCTGAGTCAGGTAAGAATCTACTGTGTTAGGAATGTAAAATTTGCTCAGCCCATGGTATAGTCTCACAACTAAATTAATGTTGTCCAAGTAGCATAGTGACAAATACAGAAGACAGGCTTAACCTGTAGTTTTAACCTGTAGGTTTTATTCTTCAAAACATATGCATCATTCCAGGTATTATTTTATAAGTTTATTTAACACTGTCAGTTTATAAAAATAGAAGTTATTTAGGACTCAACAAACTTGTAAATATGGCAGATTTAATAAAAGAAGGGAAAATGGTAGAAGAAAGGCATGTCTGTGTCTTCAAATGCACATGGCATTGTAAGATTGAGCTTACTAAACATGCCCTCACCATCTTGCTTTCCAGAAGGGAAAATGCAAATGCAGACATGTTTGCCCTGGTATTTTCCATATTTCCCCTGGTGTTGAATTCATCATCATCATGCATCTAATGCAGCATAACTGACACACAGGCATGCTGCCTCTGCATGACCACATTCAGGGTAGCTGTCGCTGCTGAAGCTTTCTCTAGAAGGAGACTAGCTGTGCAAATGGGTGGATAATGTCAGAGCACACCACTCCTATGTTTTGTATCCATCTTGAAAACTAATACAGTCTGTGGTTTTAGTTTAAGACTCACAACTTCAATATTATTTTTCATTATTTAATTTATATAAACATCTTAAAAATGTAGTACACTTCCATACTGTTAGCAAAAGTAATAAAGAATAAAATTCAGAAGTATTGTCAAATTTGTAGTCTCTTTTTCAGTCTTATCCTGCCATATACCAACCTCTATTTTTTAATCCTCCAATCACGTAACATATCTACTAAGTTCCTACCACATGCAGGTTATTCTTTAGATACTGAGAAGAAAACAGTAAACAGACAGACAAGGCTGCTTGTCCTCACAGAACATGGCTATGTGTTTATTTAAGACTTATCATTTATTGAGACATGCTACCTCTTATAGTCCTTATCAACTTTATGATCAGTGTTGCTTGCTTTCATCCTCTTACTTATGGGTGCCTGAGAAGTTAAGTATCCAGCAGAGGTCACAGAACAAGTCAGTATAAGGGCCTGGATTGAATCAACATTGGTTAACATAACAGAAGTTGATATAACAAGCAGACCTCCAACAATAGAAATAATAGAAGTATACCTCTTATTCATGAAAGGTACATATTTGAGTTTTCTGATTAGCAACATGCTCTCCTCCAAATGTTGATGTGGGTCCCAAGTTCCTGCCTTCTCATAAGCATCAAGATCATCAGAAAGAGTGTGGTGAATGGTATATAGGAAGATCTCTGCCAAACATGTGGTGATGCCTTGTACTGTATCCCATTGACCTGATTGCACTGACAGACCCTGTGCCCAACTGCAAATGGGTTTTCCAGGAAGAAGATAGGCCAAAGCCTAGCTACTCTGACTTTGTACACTATATTCATAGTCACTAGGATGCCTCTATAGATTAACCTTGTAGCTGGACATAGCATGCTGTATGCCACTGGCCAATGAGTACACCTCTATTCCCTCTTGAAATACAATTTCAAAAGTCTCTCCACTGCCAAGTACTTTTCCATTGTCCTTTCTTCTGTTTGTAAATGCCTTACTTACTTTTTTCATTAAGTTTTGTTTCTTTTTGTGTGTTGCACTTTAGGATCTTGCTTCAAGTTTTCTATCTTTCCAAAAGAAAACCAAGCCCTCAGAATTGTGAAATTAATGAACAACTTTTTTCCTAACTCTCCCAAAGTAGGATAATTATTTAATAGTCTTCCCTTGACTTTCATGGGGAATCTCGAACAAATCACCTAAAAGTAAAAACATGGTTGTGTATGGAGCAGAGAAGCAGAGGATTAAAGTATAACCACTAAATAAAGGCTTTCAAATTAAATCCTGTGTTTGTAGTTTTCCTAGAGACCACAGAACAGTCAGTTATTAAGGTGTTCTGAAAATGTTTTAAAGTATATAAGTAATAAGAAATCTCAGATACTGTTTAGATATCAAGTAATTGTACTATTTCTATTTTTTACTTACTTTGGAATTCTCAGGATAAATGTATTTGGAATTTCAAAGAATTCCCACCCTAAGATTGGCTTTGAGGAGTCACTTAGTGTCTAAACCATAGTTCTTTGGGAGCATTAACACGGAGGGTCATTCACTGCTCAGAGTTGGCAGGGAAGCAGAGTGAGTGCTGCAGCCACTGGGCTGCACTAGGAAATCTAGAGCTCTTAACAGTTGGAAAACTTTAGTCCATACATCTTTAAAAGAATGTAAGAATCTTTACTGTGGAGAACTAATTTGACTTCTTAACCAAACTGATTGGTCACACTGGTTAACACACTTGAGATTCTTTGTGTACATAGATGGGGGGAATGTTTTAGTCACTCATCCACCCTGTAAGAGTTCCAGAGTATGGTCTGTGTCAAGTTCAGGGAATGCTGAGGCATATGTATAAGACAAATCCTGAGAAACTCAAAAACAAAGCTGCAGAGATAGCTCAGTACAACTTGAATACCCTGACCCCACATTAAAAAGCCAGAAACTCACAGGCTTCTGTAATCCTGGTGTGCCTTACAGCAAGAAGGTGCCTACAACTCATGAACTGAGACCCTGCCTCAAAGTGAGGTGGAAGGTGGCGAGGACAACCCTCTACATGTGTGCTGTGATACACACACTGTTACGTGTGCACACACACACCAAATTGTTAAAAATGTTTTAAAGAAACTTCCAAAAGCAGTCACAGTCAAGACTTCACTAGACGAGAGATGCATGTGGTAAGTACTACAGAAGCCAGGAAAGCTTGTAGGCCATGTCGGCGAAGGGGACAAGGAAATGTTTCCTTGACAGAGAGCCAAAAAGTGATATTACAGAGCCTGTAGCAAGGTGACCCAAGGTGAGTGCCCTGCTTCATGTTCATGTGTTATTTCTCATCATTCCAAATTCTGGTAAAGTTGTGCTTCTCATTGCTGGTACAAAGCTCCTGACCAAAAACAGCTGATGGGAGGGAAGTTTTTATTTTAGCTTAGAGTCTCGAGAAGAAACTTCATGATGGCAGGGAAAGCATGGCATGAGCAGAGGCTGGACATCAGTTTTGCCACCGCCGGTGGAAAACAGCAGCAGGAAGTGAGCCAGACTGTAGCAAGCAGGGGCTGGCTATGGCCACCCCTAAGCCCACCCCCAAAGCTCATCTCCAGGAAGGCTCCACCTCCACAATCACCACCAGCTGGTGACTGAGCATTTAAAACACACGATTTCAAGCGGGACAGCTGATTCAAACCACCACAGTTAACCTGCTACATTCTGCTTACAGAATACCTTAGAGTTTATATAGTCCTCAGATGTGCAGTAAAAACTTCTATTGGCATTTCTAAGTTAACTAATTTTTATATTTTGGGGTGCTGTGGACTGAATCCAGAGTTTGACACATGCAACAGTGTGTGTGTGTGTGTGTGTGTGTGTGTGTGTGTGTGTGTGTGTGTGTGTGTGTGTTTGTGATAGAGCCTTGCTATGTACCCATAGCGCTTCCTGCCGTAATCTCCAAAGGCCCGAGGTTACAGGTCTGTACCATCACAGCCTTTATGCAGCTTTTCCCATGGTCCCTGTAGAAAGTAGCCTATTTCTGGGCTCAAGAGAAATTCATGCCTATCTCTCTAAGAGAAAATTTCAAAGATAAAACTCATATAACTTGTTTCATAAACATCTCCCACTGTGTATATGATTTGGTGTCCCACTAAAATCTCCACAGAAAGTGTCATGGTATCGAGACTTAAACTTTTTCTTTTCTTTTTTTTTTTTAAATCAGAATATCAGACTGCTGCAGGAAATGGAAAGCACTGACGTTAGGACAGTTAGCTGTCTTATTGTCAATGAAAATCCTTCCAACATTTTTATTAACAATTTCATCCATGTACATATGTTTTTGATCATAATCTCCTTACATAACTCTGTCACCCTTCATCTTCCCCTCTTCTCCACCTTCCATAACAACAGGTTGTAAGTCTTATGAAAGTAACAGTAGGACCTCTTCCCTCTCTTCCCTCTCACTGTGTGCGTGTGTGGTGATTCTTTAAACCAATCTAAAGTGGTATTAAGTACATTTATGTTGTACATCCATCCCTAAAACTTTTCTTCTCACACTGAAAGTCCACATTCATTAAACATAAACTTTCCATTCTCTTCTCCACTCAGCCCCTAGCAACTGCCTTTCCAACTTTCCATGTCTATGACTTTGACTCTTAGGCACCATATATAAGTAAAATTATACTAACTTTGTTCTTTTATGTCTGGCTTATTTTACTTAAAATAACATGTTAAAGGTTCCTGTAGGTTATAATGTGTCAGAATTCCCTGCCTTTTAAGGAAGAATAATATCCCCTCGTGGGTGCATTGCATACTTTGTCCATTCATCAATTGATAGGTATTTGCATTGCTTCCACCTTTTGGTTATTGTGGGCCATGATGCTATGAACATTGAATATGAAATTGTACACATTGTGCAGGTATCTCGGTTACTGCTTTTGCTTTGTTTTTTAAAATATATTTATTTATTTACTTATTTGAGAGAGATTGAGAAAGAGACACAGAGAGAAAATGGGCACGCCAGGGCCTCCAGCCACTGCAAACAAACTCCAAACATATGAGCCACCTTGTGCATCTGGCTTTACATGGGTACTGGGGAACTGAACTTGGGTCCTTCTGCTTTGCAGGCAGGCAAAGGCCTTAACCGATAAACCATCTCTCCAGACCTTGGTTACTGCTTTTAAATGGGGGATGGGGTGCACACCCAGGACTGGGATTGTTAGATCATATGATGATTCAGTTAAGGTTTTGGAGTACTCACCATGCTGTCCTCCACAGTGGTTCTGTTTTGTGCTGATGAACAGAGGGTAGTGTTAGGGATGAAATCCACTGATGTACTTGTACTGTTCCGGAATTTTTTTTTTTTAGGTAGACCTTAAAAGAATTGATGAATTATGCCTTACTTTATGTTAATGAATTACTAAAAGAATAAAATAGTTTCATCAATGTTGAACTTTGGACGTTGTGTGTATGAGCTTTTTGTGCCTGATGTGTTAAGGGTTGTTGAAGAGTAGAAATACTTCTAATTGCTTTTTCTATATGAAGGAGCTGTCACAAAACACAAAAGATCTGTGTTTGTTTTGCTGTGGGCTTCTTGGGTATAATGTGCCCATTTGATATGGTCAAGCTTGGCCAGGAATTTAATTCCAGTGCCAGATTCTGGGGCATGGTCCCCAGAGGCATGAGTCTGGGGTGTGAACTCACGAGTGCTGCATCCCAGGAGACACAGGGACACCTGCCTTTCCCAGCTTCGCAGCAGGCTGCTTCCTAACTTACACACAGTAAAGCTAGGTACCCAAAGAACATGCCCTATTCTTTAGAACTTTCCAGATTGCTGGATGTCAGCTACTCTTCTTGAACTTACCAGTTATACTGAGAGAGGTGTATTCACCCTTAAACTACAAACTAAATACTTTATTAATAAATGTAAAACACATGCTAGCTTCATTTTTGGTTGCATAAAAACATGTCATGTCAAAGGAAAGGTAGGGATGCTCACAACACAAAATTCCAGACACAAAATGGCCTTGATATTCCCGACTTGGCAGTGCCTGACACTACCTCCACATAATGGGAGGAAAAGATGATGACACAGAAACAAATCAGACTAATTGAGAGGGGGAAGCAATGTGGGAGAGGGGAGGGAATCATAATGGTTATGGTCTATAATTATGGAAGCTATCAATAAAAAGTTAAAAAAATAAAAAATAAACATGTCAGTACTTTCCTGGGCTTGGCCAGCTCACCAGCTGCAGCTAATAACCTTACCCTGTGGACTTGACCTCACCATGGTTCAGTCCTTAGGAAAAGCTTGATTACAGAAACAGACTTAGGATTAGCTGAAGGTTATGCAGCTCCTCTGTTCTTAGAAACTCTTGATATTTATTTATCCCTGGATTAGGTCAGATCACCCCAAAGAGAAATTCCTACTGACGTTATCCTGATATACGCAGAGCAGCATTTACTGCCTTCCACTCTGGCTTGGGCCTTGGCCTCCTTAAGTACTGTTCTGTATGATGCTCACCCTGCATAAGCCTGTGTTGTATTGTCTTTTCTGCTCAGTGCCCACAGGAGAAATGACTCCCTGACTCAGGACCAGGAGCAGGTGCTCTCACCTCGGCACTTGGTAGGCTGGGGTCCTCAAGCAGGCTAGAAAGAGAACACTTTGATGACAGAAGGAAAATGAGTCCCTTGGCCAGGAATCTGGCTGGTCTCTTGCCAGCAGAGAAGCAAGAATTGCAGCACAATTAGCAACCACTAAAGGCCTTTCTTTCCAAGCTGTAAGCTTGCAGTTTTCTAGGAATCCCACCAGAAACCTCATGTGTAAAGGACATTGTCATAGTCAGCCACATACCACTGGGATGAATCTTCAAACCAGGCACAATTTGAAGGAGGAAAGTATTTATTGAAACTACAGATTGAGGGGAAGTTCTGTAACAGCGAAAGAGGCTGGCCCTCTTTCACAGGTCCAAGCAGAGAGAAAAACCCATCACCTACATCACACACACAAGAGCAAACAGGCAGGGGCAAGCCAAGGAAAGAATTTCTTCCCTTTTATATAGTTTTAGGGCGAGGTCCTGCAATTGTATCCTGTTGGGGAGATCGCGGGCCCCTGTCCCCCTGTAGGGAGCCCAAGTCTCACAGGCCAGCAGGAGACAGGGCTCGATTGGAGAGAGATGAGGCGACGGCCAGACAGACACACGGGGCCAGGAGATATGTCGGGCAAATCTCAAATTTTTATTTCAGCATCCAAAACCCTTTTATAACCCAAGGCTGCATTGTTTAGCCTTATCTCTCTCAAAAGGAAACTCAGCAAGCAGGAACAAAGCTTATTAGCATTAACTAACAGGATTAGGGCTATCAGCCATCACCCCTGCCTCCTGGGGACAGAGGAGTGCTAGGATCAAAGGCGTATGCCAACACTCCCACACTAGACCCAAAGGTGTGTGCCACCTTGTCCAGCCCCATCAGCCAGTCTGGGAACCAACAGTATCCCAGACTTAATGGCTTCCTGAGTCTCTGGAATTTCCTTCTGGCACTGCCCACACAGGAAAGGATGTTTACTTCTAGCTCCTTTGAGCGTCCTTACATCTTTCCCCCTATGGAGAGACTGCCTTCCTGTAAACATCCTCAGAGACCCACCCAAGATTACTTGAAAGGTCAAGTTGACAACAAAGCTTAACCATCACAGACATGTTCTAAACTCCCTGTGTAACCTAGCAGCTTTTGGCTTTACCTTACCAAATTATGTAACCCCATTTCAGGTATCTCCAGAGCCATGCTGTAATCTCATTGATCAAAATGATAGGAAAAAGTGAAAAGGCTTCTGAGCAACCTTTTAAAATATAACTTGAGAGCTACCAGTGTGGTATATATGGTCATTGTTGCTCTCCCTGGAGGAGCCCCTGCCCTCAGTTGGGCATGTCTTACTTTCCCTCATCACTTCTCTTTTGGGGAAGCCTGCACTTACACTCAGGAGTATGTCTTACTTTGAGCCTGAGTGCCTGTCTTTCTCCTAATCCTGTACCTATATTAAACCATTGTATAAAACCTTCAACTCTGTTTCATACTTATCAGAATTGAAATCATGAATATTGTTGGCCCGAGTGAAGGCCTAAAAACTTAGGGGAACTCCTTAGCTGCTGAGGGTGACTGAATAGAGCTATGACTCTGTCCCCTCACCACTGGCAATGCTACACACTACACAGACCACCTACTGGATCTTGGCCACAGGGTACCTGAGTAGTAGGGCAGTGGTAAGCTTTTAATGCAGTTGACTTTGTGCTGACCTCACTCCTGTCTTTAATTTACTGTGTTTTTGCTTTTATCTCATTACCTTACTTTAGATTATAGAAATATCTGAATTTTTGTAAGCTCCTTTAGTTTTTTAAGGATTGCATTGTGATATGCACACAAAATAGGTATTCTTAGTTGCTTGGAGCATTTGGAGAGAAAACATGTATGTATGTGTTACTTGTTTTAGACGGCAGTGGTATTCTCCATACAGTGGCATCAAAACCAGTAATGTGAAGAAGGCCCTCTCTTCTGCACAGCGGAGTCCTGGCCATCTTGGCCTCCTCTTCATCTGTAGGGGCTGCAGGCTTGCACATAGCAGATACTCAGTAAATATCCCTGAGCAGCTTACACAGGACCTGTGGTTCCTACATGTTCCCATCCTCACTGACTGCAGACACTCAGAAGAAAGTGAAGACCTGGTATCCTGCCTGGAGTTGGCTCCACCACCATGAGATGTCCAGGCCTGCTGTCATCTCTGACGCTCTCCTTTCTGTTTCTCTGCAGACTCACATTTCAAGACTCCCTCCTGGTGCTGTGGCAGGCCAGTCAGTTGCAATTGAAGGTGGGGTTTGCCGCCTGGAGAGCCCAGTGAACTGATCCTGAGGGCTGAGTGTGAAGTGTCTGAGGCATTTCAGAAGCTGAGCTTCGGGGTATTTATCTGAAGTTGGATGTTTTATCCTCCTTGTTCTATAATTCCTATTGCAAGTATGGGCACCCTTTGGGACACAAGTGCTGCTGTAGTTAGCACCTAGAGACATGCAGGCCTTCAGTGGGTGACTGGGAGCGTGTGTGCTGTGCGTGTGCTGTGTGTGCAGCGTGTGTGTGTCTCCCTGATGTGCAACCTTTGACTGGGAATGATCAAATCACTTTTACAAGATATGTGCTTTAACTGTTTACAAGTAAAACCTAAAGTTGCAAGAAATGTTTTTATTTCATAAAGAAGTACCACCTTGTTGATGTATCTAAACTGAGCGTGAACCTGCTTGTTGAACCGACTTGACAGTGAC
Organism: Zapus hudsonius; assembly: GCA_004024765.1. Taxonomy (NCBI): domain Eukaryota; kingdom Metazoa; phylum Chordata; class Mammalia; order Rodentia; family Dipodidae; genus Zapus; species Zapus hudsonius. The sequence goes on from PVHP010003801.1 coordinate 34,027, forward strand.
CGTGCTCGTGTAATAGCAGTGATAAGTAACAGTGTTTTTGTTCTGGCAGCCAGTTTAAGGGGATTGTGTAATTTAAACTTGTTCTCCTTCCTCATCTGGGGCATTTTTCTTTAACAAAGAATGGTTTCAGTGAAACAATCTAGGGAGAATTAAGGGCAGAACCTTTTAAAATAATAGTCTTATTAATAAAGTTTGTATTTCTTTCCCCAGCTTTCTAAGCTTAAATATCATATAACTTCAAGCTATGCGTACTATATTATGAAAGAATATGTAAAGAGAATGTTCAGTAATGCACAGTCTTAATTTGTGTATAATGGAATGTTATTTACAATGTAACACTGTAAATAAGAAAACAAAGTTTATGGGAAAATTCAATATTATCTTTGTTTCTTGTTTAAATATATTTTTAAAATAAAGGCACAAAAATAAAAGATGCCTATTACTGGATATAGTGTGTGATTCATTCCTTTTTTGCAAACTAATAAATTATCTTTTGAATCCTGGATTAGAGACCTATGCTTTATTTTCTTTGTGAAATAGTTGCTTCTTCCAGAAATTATACCATGATCTATCTTGCTGTCCTGTTTTCATGAAGCTATAGTCAAGATGGAAATGAACCCTAATAAAAGATTCAGTCCTCAATATAGAAATCCCTAAATTTTTCATTACATAAAAGTAACAAAGAGAGGGAAGAGGAACACTATGCTTTTGAAAAGTTGTAGCAGCAGATGAAAGCTCATTGGTTTCAGTTGATAAATTGCTCCTAAATGTTATATTTAGAGATTCGGAGCCACATAAGAAAACCAAGACCTTCCTTTTGGGTTTTTTTATGTAAGAAGTGGTTATCGAGGAGATACTAAAGATAGGCTTGCTGGGGGAGGAAGTTTCCCTGTACCATGTAATCATGGCTCTGGGCAGTAACTGATAAAGCCCCAGATGAAATTATACACTTGACATGGATGTATGGCCAAATTATAAAGGAAAGACAAACAAAATGGAGTGGGTGTAAATATGAACGATTTGGGAGTGGCTGATTTGTATTCCTTGTACTGGCAATTACATTTGTCTCGCTGTGTTCTCTAGACAGGTTGGTGCCATGGTATCTGTTTCTCATTCTTAATGAGGCTGAGAACTTAGGAGGAGATGGGCTGGCTTGTGGGGAGCTTTCAAAGACCCCGTTACCTGTTGGCAGGATTTCTCCAGGAGCTGCACTGGATCACATAAAACTATCAGGACACTTTGGAGTCTGAAAGTCATCTGCCCTGTTTCACCAGGAATGCCATTTCTTTCATCTCCTCTCAAATTTATTTCATTCAAATTCAAAAGTTTGAGTTTTTTTAAGACCCCTTTTATGAAGAGCTTAAGCTTAGTATAAAAGAAGTTTGTCAGGACTTTTTCTTAGGATATTCTCCAATATTCTAAATAGTTCCTTTTCTAATTCAAAGAATATTTTGAAACTTAGATGGAGAAAGTGATGTGCAGAGTCAGGGAGACAAAAGTGTAATGAATCAGATATTAAACTTCAGGTTCTGGAACCAGAAGATACTAACTTCAGTTCACACAAAAGTAGGAAAGGTAAAAACAGATTAAAATATCTTTATATTCTCCAGCTTTGCTTCTATCACCTAGATTCTGAAACTCCACTTTAAAGTACCCCCTTTCAATTTGAACATCCTTGACTCTATGCCTCTATTCAATTCCTTTTTAAGGGCTGAGCATTGGGTATTGTTTAAACTCTTCAAGGCTGTCACTGTGACCCTGCCCTGGCTTTGGAAAGAGGATATCTCCAGGGCTTGGTGGGAGCACACTGACCCCTCCTACTAGGCAAGTGATGCCCCTGTGCTGTCTGAGGACAGAGGTGACCTCCAGACTTTGTCTTCCTTGCTTCATCTGTCCGTGTCTCCCCATCCTCAGTGGATCTGCCTGTGGCACGATTGATCTTATCTTGCAATTTCTACTTCTAAGTGTGAGCTTGAACTGAGATATCTGTTGGAATTGAGTATATAGTATGTGTGAATAAATCCCAAATGCTAATTTGCAGTGTTTGTCTATGAGCAAGGGGGATGGATTTTGGTTTAGAGGCCTGGGGGCATCTCCTTTGGCTATTGAGAATCCCTTTTTTGCCTAATTCCTGGCTTTGCCCCATATTTGCGAGGTATGATGCAGATGAGCAAGGTTGCTTGGTTTTAACACATTGGATGGAGAAGGAAAGGATTATTCCTGAATATTGATAATACATTAAATTATTGTGGAATCTTTTTTAAAAAATCTCCATGATTATTATCATAAAAGCAAACCTTGCTCATTACCTTTTAAAAAATCAGAAAATACAGGTAGTCAAGGGAAAACTTAATTATAGCTCCATGTACTTATTACAGTCAATAGTTAACACCCTATAGTCATTTTATGCACAAATTTTGTCTTTTTAACCCAGAAATGATATTATATTGAACCCCATAAGTGGATTTATGTAAATGTAGTCTTAAGAATATTGTATGAAGATGTCTATACCTATAGGGTTCCACAGTAATACCTCATTCACTGTCTACCTAGACTGTGTTGGTTCCGCCTCATACTGGCCAATTCAGGTATTTTTGTCCTAAAGCTTTTGTAGAAATATATGAAAGTACTGTACAGTACAGTCAGTGTCCATTTTCTGGGGCTATAGGTGTATATATAAGGCACTATTATATGGTGAATGCCAGCTTGGCCAATATCCCAGTGCAGACTATTGTCGGTGTTCTTGGACCTGGTTCCTCTCGTACGCCTCAGACAACTAAAGGCACATAGCTGCACTGTGTCCCATAGGACTTCAGGTGAAGCATGGGATTCTGCCCCATGCACATCAAGGTCATGGGTGCAAGAAAATCAGCACTTCCCAGAAGCAACTCCAGACATGTCATGAGGGTGTGGCAGATTTACAACTAAGTTAGACTACTGGAGATAAGTGAATACTTTTGAAAGCAAGCACTTTTAACCACTGTGTCATCTCCCCAACTCACAAAGTGAACAATATTAAGGAGATGGTGGATACGTGGAATCTGAAGACCAAAAGTTGATCAAGGTTCCTCTGGGACTGATGGGCATCTTAGAAGAAATACCTGGAAGTGTGTTAACAGCCATTGGAAGGCAGTTTAAGAGATGAGAAGAGCCTCAACAGCGGTTACCAGTGTACCATGCCATGAACACATCACCCTAATGACCACACCATAGCAACCTCAAATGAAGCCCTTTTCTAGAAACCTATCATGTCTATAATCTCAGCACTTGGGAGGCTGAGGCAGGAGGATCATGAGTTTGATGTTATCATGGGCTGCGGAGGAAGAATATCTCCTACAAAAAAGTTTGTGGGAGTGGTACAGGAGCTCTGTATCCATTACCTTCTTGTTGCTGGGACAGAACACCCAACCAGAAGCAGCTTAAGGAAGGATAAGGTTTATTTTTGCCTTATAGTTTTGAGTGGGAAGTCCATCACAGTGGAGAAGACACGACAGGAGCAGAAGATGGAGCTGTGTCATCATATGTGCAGGGAAGAAGGAGAGAGAGAGAGAGAGAGAGGAATGCTGAATGTTCATATAGCTCTCTCTTTTTTATACAGTCAAGGAACCTGATCCATGGGGTAGTGTCACCCACAGTTAGTGTGGTTCCCAATTCAGAAAATCTCTCACACACATGACAAAAGATTTATTTCATGGTGATTCTAAATCTTATCAAGTTGAAAACCTGAGAAAAACCATCATATCCTCAAAAGGTGATACAGGTGAAAGCCAATTCTCCTTCCCAGAAACACTGGCCCGAATATTTTTCCCGAAGCTCATTAACCAGGGGAAGGAGACATGAGTGGAAAAAAAAATCTGTCGGGCTATTGGTGAGTGTGAATGATAAGCTGGCAATGTAAAATTCATCCTCTCACATTCATACTTGTTCTGGGAATGCTCAAGAAATACACCACCTTTCCCCAAAACTTACATTTGGCTTCAGCTCCATAAGGTACTAGCGTAGATGTCTATAATCAGAGACCCACAGGCTGACCAAACTGACCAGGCAGTTTTTCTTTTCCCACATGCTTCTGTCCACAGGAAGGATCAAATCTAACACTGGCCAGGGCTTCTCTCCAGGGCAGCACGCTCAGCTTCCAGAAGACCTTCAGCCAAGCCCAAGGTGGTTTACTGTGACCAGTTGTGGAAAGCGGTGAGGGAATGTGAGCTCAGTGATTTCTCCTTTACATGGTGCCATTGCCGAAGCCCTAAAACCACAGTGGTCAAGGCCAGGAAAACTGGCTGAGGGTTCCCTCCCATGAGCAGCTTCTAGGGGTTTCTTTGATTGTCAGCAGGGCTTCAGACAAAAAAAAAAAAAAAAAAAAAAAAACACTGCAGTAATCCCTTTAACTTCTACCATCACCATCATGCCAGAGATACAGAGTAACTCCTAGACTGATCTTCCCTGATCCTGGAGATTCCAGTGGTGCTTAAAAAATAGAGAACTAATGTTTTGTTGGTTTTTTAAAAAGATTTTGTTTTCCATGGAGAAGTGTATGATTTTAAGTTATTTCCCAAAACTATTAACCAAGTTCCTGAAGGCAGGGTACCAAGTACTGGCCCTGGTCCTAATCACTAACCATCTTAAACAAATGGGCTTAAGTCCCTTGCTTTGTTGGACACACAGTTTCCACATTTGCCAAATTAAGGATGTTGGATTACATCAGAGGTCCTCAGAGCATAGACTTCCTTGAAAAACATTGAATCTGAAGACTTCGACTCAGTTCACCAGGGAAGATGCCATAGTCCCTCTGGCTTCCTTCATACCCTACATGACCTGCTTTGAGATGCCGGTCTTGTTTTTTTCTTGGTTGAACAAATGTCTAAAATTTTGGTACATTGAATTTAAATAGACTCTTCTCAGACACTGAGAGTTGTCCCAGAACCTGTCTCTCTCATTCTCTCACTTGGATTTTCTCTCATCCATGGGGACAATTTTGGCAATGTTTATCAGAATGATATCCATTTACCCTGTAACACAGCCCTGTGCTAAAGGAGTTTATCTTACAGGTAAACCTACCACATATAAAAATGATATTCATGCAAGGATATTTGTTGCGGCATGTTTATAACAGTTTATAATAGTTGAGAATGGTTGACATGATCTATGGTTTATCCACACTATGGACTAGTATGTAGTGTTAAAAAGGAGGGTGTGCTCAGGAAACAACTTTAGGGTATTTTAAGTGAAAACAGCAAGACGAAGATTAGCATGTATAACATATTGTTTTTAGGACAAAGACCACAGTTTCAACTTCTTGTATAAAGTAATGCTAAGAGGAAACAGAAAAAAGATCGGGCTGGGGGTGTAGCTCAGTGGCAGAGCAGTAGCCCAGCATGTGCAAGGTCTGGTGTTTGATGCCTAGCACTACAAGGAAAAAAAAGTTAAGATCTTTAGTGGATATCTTATAAGTAACCCTGGGGGGATGTGGAAGGGAGTAGAGAGAGGAGAAAACATCAAGTGTAGCAGATGTATCATCAGGCTCTCTTGCTCTTAGAACTCTCCTTCGATGGGGATTAACATTGGCCATTGATACAAACAAAGCATAGTAAGACTGTACTTGCTATTAGCACAAATATTTTTTAAAAAGGACAGTATAAAAGAACATAGGGCCACCCAGAAACAGACCTGCAAATATTAATTTTAAATAAATATGGCATAGCAAAGTAGTTTGGGGGAATAAGAGCCTTTTCAAGTAAACGTCATCAGGATAATTAGATGGACAAATGAAAAGCAAGCTATACACTTCACACCATGCACATAAATAAATTTCAGGTAAATTGTATAGCTAAAATCAAACTTTTAGAAAAGAGTACATGAAGATCTCCATAGGTCCTGGCCTCCAGTGAAACATGCTAAGCTGTTGAAAACTGCAAAAGCATAAGAAAGAGAGAGAAGAGAGAGGGAGAGGAGAGGAGAGGAGAGGAGAGGAGAGGAGAGGAGAGGAGAGGAGAGGAGGAAAAGAAGAGAGAAGAGAAAGAAAACAACTGCTTTTGTGGTTTGAACATATGAAATATCCCCTATGGCTCATGTGTGTGAACACTTGGTCCCTAGTGGTGATGCTATTTAGGAAGATTGTGGAAACTTTAGGAGGTAGAGCCTTGCTAAGGAATTGGGTCACTAGGGGGTAGATCTTGAGGTTTTATATCTGGCCCCACTTCCTGTTTACTCTGCTTCCTAACTGTATATGCAAGGTGACCAGCTGCCCTCCACTCCTGCTGTTCTGTCTTCCCTGCCATGACAGACTGTATCTCCATGAACTGTGAGCCAGAATAACCCTCCCTCCCTGAAGTTGCTTCTTGGCAGGTATTTGAACATAGCAATGACAAAGCTAACTAGTCCAATCACTCAAAATATCTGGGAAGTTTCCTAAGGTATACAATAAATAAAGAAACATTATTCAAAAAAATCAACTAAAATTGGCTAAAAATACCTGGAGTCTTTGACATCTGAACCCATTATCTCTCCAACTTCCAGAAAGGTGTGCCCAAGAAAATAGGTCTTTTTCCCCCTTCAACATCCCATTAAGTGTTTATATCACTCCTACTGGGTCTCACCAATGCCCAAATGGGGAATTTCTTGTCCCCTTCACCTCCAAGTTAAGGCTAAATTCCTACAGACTGCATCTGCAAGATTGGGGGCTACACCTGTAGATAGAGAGATTCTGTGCAGGTGAGACAGTTCAGGCAAACTTGGGTTCCTATTACCATGGCCCTCAGAAGTGGGAAGGGCAAAGCTCCGCCCGGCATCCACAGTCCTGGCTTAGAGAATTTGTCAGGAGAGAGAGCCCATCAAAAAGTGTTGGTGCTCTCGCCAAAGGAACTGAATTTATTTGAAACAAAGTATAGAGAGTTTCTCTTGAGATTGCCCCCGAATAGCACTTCTTAATAAAGAGCAACCAGCTAAACCAGAGGCCAGCTGGCTGGCTGGAGAGAACAAGGCGAGGGATCAGAGCAAACCTCAAATCTGGGATTAAAAACTACCCCCAGCTCAATTCTGCTGAGTCATACTGCTAAGGGATTTATTCCTCAGGGCATTGTTCAAAACAATAGAACAATTAGTAGCAATTAGTGGATTCTAATTGCTGGGTGTAAAACAAACAAAAAAAAAAGACAACAGAAGAGGGGAAAAGCAATCAGCTTTGCTAAAATTACTGTAATTCTAGAGCTCATGCCCAAGACTGCATACACGAAAGGATTCCTGTCACGGGGAAGCCCAGCTCACTGCAATGCAAACAACAAGCCACTATAAGGAGGGCAGGGAAAGGAGAGAAATCACTAACCAGAGTTGCTACAGTATTTCACCTAAAATGTCCAGCTTTCAAGCAAAAATTACAAGGCAGTTAAAGAAGTGAGGTAATAAGATTGTATCTCAATGAAAAATAATAAGTACTTTATTCACTTATTGAAGTTTTTGTAGTCAAACTTTTAATTCAAATGATAGAATAAATCACATTTCTTCCATGGCTTATTTCTGTTTTGTTGTGTTTTATTAAAAGATACATTAAAACATGGTCATAAAAGCCAAGGTGATAACATATATTTTGTGGTCCTGAAAGCATTTTTTTGAAATTAAGCACAAAGTGTATTGAGCAAAATGTTTTCTTCCTTATTATTTCATGTCAATTCATTCTTTTTTAATGTTTTATTAACACAACAATATTCTCAGTATCATAGGTTCTTAGATAAATAATTTTTATTTTCTAAAAAATCAAATGGAAATTGTCAGGTTGAGAAATGAAATATTCGGGGAGAGGCTCAGCAAGAGATTTGAAAGAGTGGGAAAACATGCAAACCTGACAGGTTGCTAGAATTTATTCATTCCAGAGAAGAAAGAGAAAGCATGAGAGGGAAAGAGCCTCAGAGAAGTGTGGAGTGCACTGCCATATGCACAATGAAAGTTACATTGGGAGGAGAGACAGAAAGGAGGAGAAAAAATATTTAAGAAATTCTCTCTGATTAAATATGAGTGAGGCCTGCTTCATGGGAGAGAATTCCTGCCTGGTTCTGAACACCTAATCAAGAGCCTATGGCTGAGGAGGTAAGGTCATAATCCCTGGGGACGGGGACTCCTACTGTTGTCTGGCTAAATGGATAGACTATGCCCACTGAACTGCCCTCTAAATATTTGTGTTTATGCCCATATATTAATGTCTTCCTCTCACTTTTGATTAGTGAAGCTTAGCTTTTGAGATGGCAGTGACCACTGGAGAGACTCAAAACTCACCAAAATGCTAAGAAGAAGTGATAGTGGAGTGTTCAGCACTAAATGATATATATCTCTCTCACACCCTCCAAGCCACGATGAACAAGGTGGCAGAAAGAATGTCAGAGCCTATCATGGTTTGATGAATATGATGTTCTGATCACCTAAGAGGTTTATGGGATGTCCTGGAGCAACCACTATGAACAAGGCTAAAGATGGTCTGGAGAGATGGTTAAAGGCATTGGCTTGCAAGTCTGCTGATCAGGGTTCAACTCCTCAGCACCCACATCGAGTCAGATGTGCTACGTGATGCGTGTGTCCGTGCATCCAGTGGCAAGAGGCCTGTCTCAGCCAAACTAGCCTCCCTCTCTTCTTCCCTCCCTCCTTCCCTCAAGTAAACATTTAAAATGAGAAAAAGCTAAAGAAATTATTAAAAGAATCAAAGTAATTAAAACTTATACTTAAAAAAATACTAGAAATATTCACTTAAGACAAAAATAAATCAAAGACCAGAGAGAAAACTATACATATAACAATAAAAAATTAACTGCAGAGAGAAATTTAACTAGAGCAGTAGCATTTGATGTATTAGTGAGGGCTAGAGACTCAGAAGAACTGATAATGCAGGGAAGGTCTGAAGTCAGCCCAGAAGAGAATTCACCCATGCTCAGGGAAGCTGGTCTTTTTGTCCTATGGGGACTGTGAACTAATTGCCTTTCACATTGAATTCGGGGGCTCTGAAGGCTGCAATACAGATCCATAGGATCCTACAAACTGCAGTGCAGGAATACTAAGGGCTGGATCTCCAGACCCAGCTGTTTAATGAGGAGAGTTTCTGAGGTACTGCTGGTCAACAAGGGCTGCATGGCTGAGGGAAGGAGACATTTAACCAGGCAGTAGTGATCATAGCTGTGGGTCCCTATGACTTCAAGTATGCTGTAATTTTCATCTGTGCCAAGTTTTGTATCAAAACCTCAGGAGACAGCTCTGCCTGTGGCTGACCAGACGTGACTTTCTATAGAATCCTTGTTTCATGGCTTCCAGGACTTCTATCTCAATTGACCCATATAGTCTGGAAGGAGGGAAGTTATATTAAAACCTTCAATGGATCCCTACATCCCATTTTGTTTTTTCAATAGCTGAAAGGAATTATTATTAGTTGGGTGTGTAGCTAAGAAAGGCAAAGTCTCCTTTTAGTTTCAAGAGTAATGCAGAGTCTGCAAGGAAAGTGGGGAGATTTTTTTGGGGGGGAGAGGTGAGTCTGGGAGCACATGTCTATTAAACTCATGTTGCTCCAGTACAGGGAAATCAGTGCTAGATGAAATGAAAACTCTTACATTGTAAAGGGCAGAGGATTCCTAAGAAGACTGACTGATTCATTATAGATGCTCAACAGATAAAGAGCAAATAAAGGGAGAGACAGATGTCCCTGTAAGTCATCTGATTAAACTGCTAGTAGAGAGCCAGGACTTTAATGTAGTCTTTGGACTCCAGGCACAATGCTCTCTACTTTGTGTGCACCCAAATTTATATTCCTAACCTTGTCGTCTCAGATCATGGTTTGTTGATGAGCTTAAAGATTGCATTTTTATTTCATTATTTTATTTTTGGTGGCACCAAGGATTGAACCCAGGGTTACACACATACTAGGCAAGTTCTCTACTACTACTCTCTACTATATCCTTGCTGTAAGGATTACTTAGATATGCTAATGCAGTTAGTCTAAAAGCAGAATAATGTCAATAGTTCCAGAGTCTTTGGAACCAAAATGTTTGTGAAAATATTAACAATATTTCTGGAACAGAATATCACGTGTGGTTGCTTATGTTACACAGACATTTGGGAGTCACATTGTCTCCACATGGCCATTTGGAGATATGGGGAGTCACAACTGGGTGCCACTTAGCTTCAAGGAGCCCAGCCTTTATTATTATTATTATTATTATTATTATTATTATTATTATTATTATTTTCTGTTTTCCTTCCCATCAGTGAGAGTGAACATTTAAAAGACAATTTAAGAGAAATCTTATTCTTTGACATTCTCTTTTAAGAATTCTAATGAGTTCGTCAATGAGTAGATGAAAACCATGTTTGGGAGCATGAACAAAGAAATAATATCCATCACAGTTAGCTTTCAGATTAGACACTAACTCATTAATCAGTTTTTACATGTCCTGCATCTTCCCCTGAATGGAGAGTTGCTGTGCAAAGCCATGTTGAAGGTAGAGTGCCGCTTTTCCCCAACCCCTCAAAGCTATCAGGCACATTAAAGGATATCCAATTTCATTGGTCTAAGCTGAGTGATCACAATTCATCAAGGCATGAAAAGTCTGTCCAGTCTTCTGGAATATCATTAAATGGTTCAAGGACATTTCTAATCTTAATAATGGCCAAGGGGGAGCAACTATTATGATGATGAATGGGAAGGAATATCTGGAGAAAGTTCAAGGCATGTTATACTTCCAAAGACTAATACATGTTGTTTATCTAAATCATCCAACTGATTAAAGAAACACACAGAGCCCAAGACAGTTAAAAGCAGAGAACCAAATAGGGTTTGACCTACCCTGGTATATTTATCGCTGACCATGTTATGCGTGTAAAATGTATTGCTGGGCCAAGATGCTGTGTATATAAATTGGGAAGGTCTTTGAGGCTGCCGTTGAGTAATATAGGCTGTCCAGTTTATTGCCTGGCTAAATATTTACATAAAATGAGTTCATCGATTGTGGGGAAGCCTCCATAAAAGGAGTCTTTCAGTGTTACTATGATTAGCGACTACTCCCAGGTCTTAGCAAGAGCTGGGAGGTGGTAATATTCAGTACTCATGCTCCAAAAACCAATTTCTGAGTTTCCCAATATTTTCAATAGCTGACAGGAATTATTATTAGTTGGGTGTGTAGTTAAGAAAGGCAAAGTCTCCTTTTAGTATCAAGAGCAATGCAGAGTCTGCAAGGAAAGTGGGGAGATTTTTTTGGGGGGAGGTGAGTCTGGGAGCATATGTCTATTAAACTCATGTTGCTTTAGTACAGGGAAATCAGTGCTAGATGAAATGAAAACTCTTACATTGTAAAGGGCAGAGGAAGAGTCCCTTATGCAGGAGACTTGTTTGTGGTTGACTCTTTCCTGAATAGGCAGAGAGGGGAAAAACTAAAACCACAACCCTCTAGGTGTCTGGGAGAATGCTGGGCTGTGGTTCCAAGACATGATCATAGTAGATATCTTTTTGGTGGAGCAGGGAGTGGGGTGTTGTTGGGGTGAAGTACCACAGACACTGGCTAAGTGATTAGAAGTGAAGTAAGAAGTAAAACATTAGAGAAGACTTAGAAATGCAGACTTTATTGACTTGGATTTTTGGATTCCTTGTGTTGCCGGTTTTCCCCATCCCTCCCCTGTGTCTCCTAGTCAACATCATCAGGTGATTTCTTTTCTCTTTCTCACCTCTGATCATTGGTGGTCTCAGGGTGTGATTCTTAGCTCTCTCATCTCCACAGTTGGTCCAACCAAGCCTGATGGCCTGGTAAATACTCTGCTTCCCAAATCTCCAGACCCCTCTGCACCCTGCATCTGGACTCCGGGTCACCCATTTGATGCCTCTACTAATAAAGCATTTTCAAATTAATACCCAAACCAGAACCTTGCATTTCTCTCTCCCCACCCTCTCTGCCCAGAGTCTTATCCCCAAGTATTCACCCTTTTAATCTCTCAACAACCCTTTTGAAGTAGGCTCTATCATTCAATTTCTCAAGTGCAGGAACAAAGGCGCAGAAAGAGTCTACTACTTTCTCAAAGTCAACTAGCTGGTGGCAGGGCCAAGATTTGACTCGTTTAGTTGTTTCAGGGTTCTGAATCCTCTACTGTCTCCTCTTGCCAACATCAGTGACCGTCAATAGGTCTGCATTCTCGTTCTGCGTGTGTTTTGTTCTTGAGCCGCTGTGGGCTCTGTGGTGTGCCACCCATCCATCCGCTCCACACACGTCTACTGGGTGCCCATGCAATAGATAATTTCCCAAGGTGGCTGCCTACATTCCTCTCCACTCTCAATACATACTTCTGCTTCTACTCTTTTAAAAAGTTTCAATTTTTATTATTTAATTGCACGTGTGTGTATATGTGTATGAGCATGCATGTGTCATGGCACTCGTAGGGTTGGTTGCTGTTTACCAAGGTCCAGATTCTCTGGGCTCTGTGTCACGTTACAGATCTGTGCACCACTGCATCCAGCTCTATGTATCTACTGTGAGGACCAAACTTGGGAACTTGTGTTGTCAGCAGGTTTGCAAGCAAGCACCTTTAACAGCTCACTCATCTTCCCAAACCTCCATTTCTCTTCTTTTTTCTTTATGTATTTTCTTTTTCTTGAAAGAAATTCCTTTTTTAAACATTTGTATTAAGAATTTTAATACATGAAGATACTGAAATTTGACCATTTCCTTTCCCATTACCTCTTTTGTTCCCTTCCTATTTCTTCTCTTTTAATTTCATGACTAGTCTCGCCGCTTTGACCAGTAGATTGAAGCAGAGGTAAAATGAGGGTTATTCTGACTAAAGGCCCAAGTACATTGGAAGTTTCTGTTTCCTTCCCCTTGGCACATTCCTTCTCAAAACAATTTCCCCGTTCTGAGGAAGCCCAATCAGTAACAGAGATGCCATGTGAAGACAGCCTCGATCTAGCTACTGGCCCAGAACTAGCACAATTGCAAGCCATGTGAAAAAGGTCATTTTGGGCCTTCCAGTTCTCCCACTGCCCCAGACAATTAACCCCATGAAACAAAAGGCCTAAATGGTGATCTCACATAGTCACAAATAATACCAAGTTTGTGCAACCAGGTTTTGGCTGTGCAGTTACTAACAATTTAATATGTACATATGACCTCAACTTAAAAATATGAAACCTGTGCTCGCTTCGGCAGCACACATTCTAAAAATATGAAACCTATCTGATGATGTAGATGTAGAGAGTTCAAAGTATAATTAGTGCCTAGAAAGGATGCAAACTTTAGTTCAATGATGTTTGTATAGGTACTGATTTTAATTTTTTTGTTTGTGCATTTTGTATGTTTGTGCATGTATGTGTGTGCATGCACACAGAAGCCAGGGAACCACCCCTGGCATCATTCCTCAGGCACCATCCACCTGTTTTCAGACAGGCTCCTCTCACTGGCCTACAACTCACTAATTAGGTTAATTGGCTAGCCGGCAAGCTCCTGGGATCCATCTGTCTCTTCCTTTCCAGTGCTAGAATTACAAGCATGTGTAACCACACTCAGGTTTCTGTGTTTATTTTTAATGTGTGTTCTGGGAATCAAACTCAGGTCCTCATGCTTACAAGGTAAGCATTTTACCAACAAAGCTACCATCTGCAGAGTCCCAAATATGTATTTTTATTTATACTGAAAGAATACTAGGGAAATGTATATTGGCATGTATATTTCTTACTTGGCCCAGAAAAGAGGACCTGATTATATTCAGAAATAGTCATAGGCAATTCATTGTTATTATTATTTACTATTATTAAAAATAAGCACTTAAGACATTTATCCATAAACCTATCAACCTATAGAGAAATTAAGGACAGATACGTAACTTTGTAGAAATATTTATCTTATCATAGATTTACATTGAAAAAGGTCTTGACTATTGATCTCCTTAAAACAATATTATAAATCATTGCTTCCTCACTGTTGTGTGGCTTTTACTGGGGAGGCATGAACACATCCATCCCAGATAGGGCACAAATGGCAGACCAAATTAACATCAATTTCATCTAAGTCCAGCTTGGGGAACCAATGAGTTCATTGAGCCTACTTAGGTGAGCAGTTACTTACAGAAGCAAGAATGACCCCGAAATAGATGCATCACTGAAAAGTCCCAGGTCAGCATGGGTGACAAAAGCTGCATCTATGGAGTCTCCATCGACCTTTAGTTAATCTTCCACCCCTGGGATGATGAAATTTAGAACAGAATTACATATAGAGGAAAGAAGTGGCAGAACCTTACATGAGGGTCTAATGACCCTCCTTAGCCCCTCCATTTCAACTTAGGCTGCACCTTCACAGCTTCACAAAGTGGCTTCTCAGGGCCTCCTTGCAGAGCCTCTGATGCCAACACACACTGCCCGGCCACAGTGGCTCTTGGTGAAAGTCTCCATGATGCTCTCGTCTTCCATCTTTCATGGCTGTGCCAGCTCACAATGCAGATGCAGCCTGGCACATGGGGACCAAAGCTATAGGATGATAATAGAATATAATAAATATAATGTAATATATAATACGATGCCTCTTGTGTCCCTGGGTGGTTGTTTTCAAACAAGGAAGCGTTTAGGTGGCATTCTCAGTTTGGCTCTCTGCTTTCAAATAAATTTTCATCTTCAAAAGAGGGAGCCTTTGCTGGATGAAGTCTTATTACCCAATAGGCACCTTTCCTTCCCCAGTAGAAAGTTCTAGGTGATCCCCATGGACTGATCCAGACTGCCCATGGAGAAGGATATCCAGCTGATTGGGGATAGGGAAGAGGGGCATTGGGGAACATGGGATAACAACTCATTATTGGTTCATTAAATGTTTCTCATTATGGATCATAAAAAAAAGAAAGTTCTAGGTGAAGTAGCCATGACATAGCTCAAATGCTGTCTTGTCTTGAAATTTCCTTCACTAATTCAGCCTCACTCATTCTCAGGACACTGGCAGAATGTAGTCAGCTGCCACCAATACTTCTGACCACCCGCCTGTCCAGCATCTCTGTGACCTCCTCCTCCTGTTGGATTGATTTGCTAAAGTGGCTCACAGAACTTATAGAAATTATTTACTTATATTTAGTGACTTCTAACTAGATATGTAATGAGATGCAGATGAGAAGCCAGATGAAACCATCCAAAAGCAGGGGATGAAGGTTCCTCAGCCCAGGAGCTTCTGGCCATATGGAATTGGAGGCAACCACTCTCCTGGCTGTGGACATATTTGCCAGCCCAGATACTCAGAGATGTTGATGGAGGCTTCCTCACAAAACACGACTGATCACTAATGTCACATAACCTTGCTCCCCTATTCAGAGAGTTGGGAGTGAAAGTGCCAGGCTTATAATTTTAGCTTTATTTCTGATAATTTGCCCCATTCAGGATCCCATCTAGAGTCACCTCATTTGAACAAAAGATATTCTCATCACCCTGGAAATTCCAAGGGATCTTTGAGCTCTATGCAGGGTGTTGCCATCACTAGGGAAGGAAGAAAGGTGTTAGGAGCGTTTTGCAAGGAACCAGGGTCAAAGGGCAAGTATTAGAAAAAAAATTAAATGCTCCTGAGAGCCCTGTCTTTCAGGAAGTTGCAAAGGTTTTCAGAACTCTGCAGCAAAAATCAGGAGCAGTGCCAGCATGAATTTTCTTACGACTTCTCACCCTTTGCCAGAGACCTCCTCCTACCCATCTCCCCCCAACACACACACTTGGAATTCTAGGCAACTGCTGATCTTTTTGCTGTTGTGAGAGATTGACTAGTTTTGTCTTTTATTTTCCCAAGAATCTCATAAACAGAATCCCATGTATCTACTTACCTGTGTCTGGATTCTTTTCGTGTATTTAAAAGGAGTATGAACGTTGTTGCACACAGCAGTAGATCATAAAGTTTCTCCATTGTAGCGTTTCCCATTGAAAGCACATCCTACAGTTACTTACTCATTCCACTGCTCCTCAGCACCATGTTGCTTTCAGGTTGGCCTATTGAGAATAATACTGTCAGAGCTGGAGAGATGGCTCAGCAGGTTAGAGTGCTTTCCTCACAAGCCTAAGTTCAGCAGCCATGTAAACAGCTAGGTGTGACCACACATCTCTGTGATCCCAGTCCTGTGGGCTCACAAAAACAGAAAACTCTGGAATTAGTGAGAGACTGTCTCAAGGAAACTCACGGATGAGTGATGGAGAGGGAAACCCCCCAAACTCTCCTCTGACCTCTGCATGCATACACACAGAGCATGTGTATCCACACATGCATACCCCCCCACACACCGTACATGCACATGCAAAAAAATACTGTTATAACTACACACACGCGCGCGCGCACACACACACACAGTCTTCCTTCATTTTTCTTTAATAAATGGCCTTCATTTCTTTGATAAATACTCAGGAGTGGTAATTCTGGGCTACCTGGTATTCCACCTTTGTATACGAAATTGCCAAGCTGTGTCCCAGTGGTTTCTCTTCGATTTTCATCATGACCACTTCTAGGGTCATGATGAGGGGTTTCAAGGAACACAGAGAAAAGCAGTTACAATGGGAAACAAGATTACTGTCCTTTTCTCTTCGGTTCTCTCCTTATTTGGAACATATTTATCTTTTTCCTTTCTGTGACAAGACAAATATCCGGGAGAAAGAAAACATTTATCTGATCCTGAAGCTCAAGGAATGGAAAGGCATGCTAATGGCTTCGTAGCCTAAAGGGTGCAGAGCTCCTTCAGCAGGAAGTGTCCTCCCCCTCCTCCTGTTTACCCCCTGACCAGGCATTCCTAGTCTCTCAGCCCCAATGGCCCAATCTTTGTAGACTTCTCAATGCATTGGCCACTGAACAGTTTATAGCCTATTGTGTGATTCCTTGGTGAGAATCTTCTTCCTTTATTCCGCAAGGTGAACCAAGGCTCTTTCATTCCCCTACTTGCAACAGAATTAAACAATCCATACAGGAATGGACAGATGAATCAAGGGATGGTGAGAGCGCCAAGGGACTCTCTGGGCTTGGGGACAATCTTGACCAAGATAAACAGGACTAGGGGATTGGGGGAAAAAAGCAGAAAAAGTTACATAGAGGCAGTTAAGGTAATAAAATTGTTTCCCCACCAACCAGATCCCAGCCACACTGTGAACCATCCAGTACAGAATCATTCCATAAAGCATTCTTGAGCCACCATCATGTCGCACTTAATTGACACTAAAGCCAGATTTGGAGGAAGCCTGCGGACAAAGGCACGTGTACAGTGGGGAAGGACTAAGGAAACTTCCCAGCCATGGAAAATAAACATCTCACCTCCGAAAGGTTACAGTCCAGCAAACACCATGGAATAAAGACTCAGTATTGTGAACCGGGCCAAAGATTTCCCAAAAGGCGAGGTGGAGCTTGGCATGGCTGCCTTCTCTTCCCTTTCCTAAGAGCGTCTATCATCTGGGGGTAGTGTTGCAGGAGGGAGCCTTCAGAAAGAACGCCCTGCCACGATTTATGGCTCCCTCACCAACTAAATCTTTGCTTTCTATAGTTCAGCAGTCATAAATTCTCTCTCCCTTTAAAAAAAGTTTCCTTTTTGTTCATAAAGTAGTTGGCTATTATTTTAAGATTAAATAAATGGCCCCAAAGTATCAGGGACCTTACCTAGTCCTTATTTCCCTAGACACTTTCATGTCTTTAAACATTTTTTTCTGATATTTATCATTTGCTAATGTTCTTTATGTTTGTATCCATTTTAATCCTGGGCCGACTTCCTTGTGCATTAAGGACCCCATGATGCTGGATTTTGGAGTTCGGGTAGATCCTGTGAACTCTAACTTTTGGGTACTTATCCTATTTTAAAAAGAATTGATAAAATGGATTCTGAGAAGGGTAAATAGTGAGGTGTATGGTAGGGAGAATTAAGATCCAGGGAGGAGGCTAGCTGACTCAAGGCAGAGAACTCGCCTCCATATGCAGCTTGCGGGGAGGGAGAGGAGAGACAGAGACAGAAAGAGAGAATGTCCAGAATGTCCATCACAGAGAAATCTCTGGGGGTAAAAGGCAGCCATGTGTCGAAGGCAATGTATAATAGCCAAAAAATCCCCTTCACATAAGAGGCCCGAGAGGATTAAGAAACAGCGAAGGAGTCAGAGATCCAAGAAAAATCATACATGTAAGAAAGCACCCCAAAGCAAGACGCAAGTAGGAGGCAAGCTTACCCAGGCAGAAGGAAGGGGCCCCCACCTCCTGGGAAGGAAGTGAGCGATCCAATTAAAGTGAGTCTTGTTATCAGACTTAGGTGTGTCAGGAGGGACCCCATTGGTTCCTGGACTCAAGGGTCCAGCCCACCCAGATGTGCTGAGCTGAGGAGGAAGCAGGAAGATCCTTGCTTGCAGCCATGTTGGATGAGACTGGATCAGATCTGGGTCCTAGTTCGCCGGCTTCTCCCTGCTCTCTGAGCCACTAGCCCTGTCTGACTGCTTATGAAAGTTTCCTGTTTCTCCTTCAATAACATTTATATGTACTTCCTCTTCTTTCCTCCCTAGTCTCCACTGTGATTCTCCTGTACGTTGACTTGTCTTGTGTTTGTTGCTTTGTTTTTGAGACAGGGTCTCACTGTAGCGCCAGTGCTGAGATGAGAGGCCACACCCAGCTTGCATTGACTTATTTTGTTATTTTTTTTCAGTTGCAAACATTTCTGCCTTAATTTTTTTTACATCAAATCTTCCAAATTTTTCAAACCTACCATTGGTTTTGATTTCTTCTTTGCAGATCTCCTGCCGCATCCTGCGAGTTTCCCATTTCCCTGAGGTCATTAGGAATGTTGTCCTACAAAATTTTCCTTGCCATCTCCTGTAGAGGCAGGAGAGAAAAACAAGAAAAGTTATGGAGACATTTCCAACACAACTGTGTTTGCTTGCAGCCTTTTCTCCTTTCCAGGTATAAACTTGTAATTCTCTAAGAATCCCTCCAGAAACCTGAATCCCCTTGTTTAAACTTAGGGGCTCCTGGTCTTATCTATCAGACTAAAATAGAGCCACCTTGTTATCTTACCAAACAAGAGAAGAGGGACAAAACAAGGTTTCTTAGAGACCTTTTGAGATAGAACTTGAGAGCCATCAAGATCCAGATGACTATGGATGGTTCAACCAAGAAACTTAATGCTGATGCTGTCTTCGAGAAGCCCACACCAGGGCTTCAGAATGTGTCCTACCTTCCTCCTGAGCACTTCTATTTCATCCCAAATGCCTAACATCTACAAGGAAATATCTTTAATAACTCCAACTCTGTTTCATTCTGGCTAGTCGTGAAATTCTTTTCTGTATTAAAGCCACAATGCTGGGTTTTCCTGAGTTTCCTCAAGCAAGGGAACTAACTCTTCAGGCTGCTGAGGACTGCAGCGTGGAGTTGAGCCTCTGTCCCTTCACTGACCATCCCTCCGCATTGTATGTCTTCTGCTTTCTCTGCTTACTCCCTCCTGGTGTAAGACTATGCCCTCTACTAGCTAGTTTCCTAAGGAAGAGCTCATGGGAAACCATTATTTGTCAATCAAGGAATGCCCATCTCCTTATTTTCTGCCTCACAATTATTTATAATTTGGCTATATATTGGTTACTGGTTGAAATTCAGTGTTATAGTGTCTGACAGCTTAAAAAAAAAAGCAAAGCTCTCTTCCAGTCCTGGAAACCTCTCTCCTTTAAGATCTGTTTCCTTCAATGAGCCTTAGGGTGCTGGTCACTCAGCAGACCCTTCTCGTCTTCAAAGGTTCTTCAATTAGAGAGTTTTTCTTTTATTATTTCTATTTTAAAAATATTTTTTATTTGTGAGCAGAGAGAGAGAGAGAGAGAGAGAGAGAGAGAGAGAGAGAGAGAGAGAGAGAGAGAGAGAGAGAATGCACACATCAGGTCCTCTTGCCACTGCAAACGAACTCCAGACACACGTGCTATCTTTTGCCTGTGGCTTTACATGAGTCCTGGGGAACTGAACATGGCGGGGTTTGTAAATGAGTGCCTTCAGCCTCTGAGCCATCTCTGCCCTCGTGTGTGTGTGTGTGTGTGTGTGTGTGTGTGTGTGTGTGTGTGTGTACACATGCGTGCACACATGTAGAGGTTAGAGGACACCTTGGGGGTGTTGGTATTCACATCCCACCTTGTTTCAGAGACACTTTCTTATTGTTTGCCTCAATGAATCCAAGACTCGCTGGCCCACGAGCTTTGAGTTACCTGACTGCCTCCCATTGCTGTGGGCCATCTTGTCCGGCTTTTCCATGGATTCTCGGGACGTGATCTCTGACTGTCAGGGTTGCACAAAGAATGCCTTTAACCACTGAGCAATCTTCTCAGGCCATCTTTTATTATTTCTTTGATGATTTTTGTTTCTTCTCTTCTGTAAATCTCAGAAATATTGTCTGGGTCTAGATTCTCCTATATTGTTTCTGTAAGATTCACATTTCTCTTTTAAGAAATATCTTGGTCCATTTGTTTCACTTTTTATGAGATCTCAGCTACTTTATTTTCTAAGACTCCTACTATCTTTTCTTAAGCTAGCTATCCTTTAAAGATTTATAAAAATTCCTACTGCCTGATCTATTCTCATAGTATTCCATCTTTTGTCTTTTGTTTCTTCTCTTCCCCTTTCCTTTTTCTGTTTTTTGGTCCTTTCATCTTTTGTTTTTTGTTTTGTTTTGTGTTCTTTATTCTTTTCTTTCATTCTTTTTATTTTTCTTTTTTGTTTGTTTTAATTCAGGGTCTCACTCTAGCTCAGGCTGACCTGGAACTCACTCTGTAGCCCAGGCTGGCCTTGTACTCACAGGTAGGCCTTGAACTCCTACCACAAGCTCAAGAAATACTGGGACTAAAGGTGTGTGCTAGCTGCCAAGTAGTTGTATGCTGATGGATGGATGGATTGATTGATTGATTGATTGAGGGTCTCACTCTGAAGCCCAAGCAGGTCTGAGCCTCACTTTGTAGCCCGACTAATAATAATCCTTAAACCTCAGTCTTTCAAGTGCTTGGATTACAGCGTGATCCACCATGCCCGGCTCATGTCCCATGGGCATAACATCTTCTCTTTTCAATCCAAGGATTTTACTTTCATTAAG
Source organism: Zapus hudsonius (assembly GCA_004024765.1). NCBI lineage: Eukaryota > Metazoa > Chordata > Mammalia > Rodentia > Dipodidae > Zapus > Zapus hudsonius. Next base: position 55,066 of record PVHP010003801.1, read on the forward strand.
ATTTTTGAATTTTTCTGATGAGCTTCATTACTATTATATTCCCTTTTCTTTTTCTTCTTCTTTTTTTTTGTTTTGGTGTCTGCTGTTTGTTGGACTTGGCTTTTTGTTTCTATTTATATAAAGTACTTAGAACAGCACTTAAAGGTTTTATGCAATGAGGCTTCCCGGTAGAATTAGGTAGTGAGCCAGCTGCTCAGTGGGAATGACTTCCAAATGTCAGGTTCTGGGTAGTCAATTTCCACAGTCTTTCCTTCTCTTTACAGGGACAAAACCCTAATTGCTGCATGAGTAAGTAGTTCATAATTGACTTGCTGGATCCTTGTGTAGATAATTCAGTTGACTATGAAAGACATTTACCCGGACACTTGAATGTGAGCCACGGTTTTATATAATTAAAATTGAGAGCATGAATGGCTAAATATATTTCTTTATTGTATGCACACATGGACTTACTTCATTGAGTGACTGTTAAAACACAGCTAGTCCATCAAGCCTATGATGTCATGGATAGTATTACTAATGACAGACAACCCATCAGATGAGTTAAGCAAAGCATGAAAAGGTTTGAACGTGAATTCTCTCTCACAGGTTCATGTGTAAAAGTCTTGATCTCCAACTGGCAGTGCTATTTGCGAAGGTGTTGGGAGCATGGCTTCACCCCTTCCTGTCTCTCCCACTCTCTGCCTCCTGATCCCGCTGAGGTGAACTACTGTTCTATAGCATGTACTCTTTCCATGAGCCTCCACCAAGCCCAGGGTCACGTGAAACCAACTTCCTGCTTTCAATCGGTTTGTCACAGTAATAGTACAGGGAAGATCCAGAGAAGCAAACAGTTATAACAGTTATAACTGAATTGGGGGGAAATCCTTGTAATGAATGAATGAAGGCCTCATTTTATTCTATTAAGAGAAAGTATTCCATGTGGAATTGTCAGCTACAGCAAATCAACAGATACATGGTGGGAAATTACAAGTCCTTCGAAGTGAGAGTGAAAGAATGTGAGGAGAAGTAATCAGGGGATGGATTATAGGAATCTATCTTTTGGAGTATTTTTTTTTATTTATTATCATTTTAGGACAATGATTCCTTCATTCATTTCCTTATTATAGGACATGTTAATTGTTTTCCATTTCTGAGTTTATGAATAAACATGCTAAACATCAATGATCAGGTTTGTGTGTGAAGAAAAGCATTATTTTTTTCTAGAATGAATATCTAGACATGAGGTGTCTGAGCCATATGGCAAATATATTTCACCTGTAAGAAGATTCCAAATAATTTTCCAAAGCCAGGTGTGGTGGTGCATTCCTTTAATCCCAGCAGAGGTAGGAGGATTGCAGTGAGTTCAAGGCCAGTTTTAGACTACAAATGAATTCCAGGTCAGTCTGGGCTAGAGTGAGATCCTATCTCAAAAAAAGTGCCTATTATTAAATAGTATCTAAAATTATTATTATCTCAAATAAATATTATCTCAAATAATTTTCCAGACTGGCTGTACTATTTTGTGTTTCCACTCTCAATGTATGGAGACATCTAATAGTTCTATGTCTTTGTAAACACTTGGTATTGTCAAAGTTTTTTAAAGCCATTCTAACTTGTATGTAGGTATCTTTTTTAAAAAATCATTAAAATTTTAATTGTACAAAAGAGCTTTTCTCACAAGTTTTGGTCTACATTTGTAATTTAAACCTGGCTTCATCTTATCAGTGGTTTGCAGCCTTTTTTCCTCTCTTTCCCTGACACTTTCATGTATATATACAATGTATTTGGATACCTCTTCTCCCATTGATCCTCCCTCTTCCCCCAAACACTAAATCCTTTCTTCTCCCCACTTGGTCCCCATCCTGTTTCCATGCCTACTCTAGTTGTATTGACCCACTGATTTAAATAGAGTCACGTGATCAGTGGGGCATGGGAGATGATTTCTAGAGAGTGGGCAATCCTTCAGTGGGTCCACCTCTTAGGGATATGGTTTCCTCTCTTCCAGCTATAATCAGTTTCCATGATTTACCCTGGAATATGTGTGGCCTCGTGGGCCCTTCCTTCATCTATGATGAAATATTGACCTGCTCCATCATGCACAGGAAACTACATCAGCTGTGAATTCACGAGTTTAGCTGACCTGTCATATCCAGAAGATAGCATTCCATAGCCCCACTTCTCAGCCCCCTGCTCATATATTCTTTCCAGCCCCTCTTCCATGGCATTCCCTGACCTTGAAGGGGTTGGTTTAGATGTCATGTTAGGGACTGAGCACAAAATAGTCACCTGTTCTTAGTAACTTTGCTATGTATGCATCTCTGTGTTTATCCTTACCCTTTGCATAAGGAAAATTCTGTGGCTGAGGCTGTGAGCAGCACTTTCTATGAAAGCATACACGAATGTTTAGAAGGTAACTTGACATCTTTCCAATTATCACAGCCACAGTTTTGGGTTCGTCCCTAGAACCTAGGCTCCTAGCCACAGATTTTGACCAGATTTAGAACACCAGAGATGATTTAGGCCCCAGTCTGTATCTTTTTTAAAAAAATATTTTATTTATTCATTTTCAAGCAGAGAGATACAGAGAGAGAGAGAGAGAGAGTGACCGAGCAAGTGAGTGAGAGAGAGCACCAGGACCACCACCTTGTGGGTCTGGCTTATGTGGGTACTGGGGAATTGAACCGGGGGCCTCAGGCACTGGAGCCAAGTGCCTTAACTGCTGAGCAATCTCTCCAGCCCAATGTAGGTATCTTATTGTGGGCTTCATCTGCTAATTTTAAATAACATATGATATTTAATTTATTTTTGTATACTTTTTTATCACCTTTATAATATTTAAAATCACATCATTTATTTACTATTGTACTTTTTGAGTTTATGTATGTGCTTGTCAGGAATGTCATTTACAAGTAGTTCTAGTATATAACTTGGTTTTGATTCATTTGTATAAAGCAAAACCTTTGAATTTTGATGGTTCTGATTACTGTTGCAGTAGTAAAGCCATAGAATTGGTTAGTGTGATTTCTCCAACTTTATTCTTTTCAAAATTACTTTGACTGTCTTAGTTCTTTTGCTTTTCCATAGAAAATTTCAATCTACTGTTTCTATAAAAAGAGAATTCTGCCAGGATTGAAATTGGAATTTAGTTTAATCCTTAGATCACTTGGTGAAAAAATTAACATCATAATATAAATCTCCAGGCCCTTGGGAGCAACATATCTCTCTCCCTACATTGATATTTCTTAATTTTCCATTTATGTTTTCTAATTGTACCATATAGATTCTGCATATATTTTTAGATTGATGTGTAACTATATCATGTTTGGAGCTTTTATCAATTGTATTTTTGAAAGTTGATATCCAGTGATTGCTGTTATACAAAAATATGACTGACTTTTTTAAAGTTGGTTTTGCATCCTGTGGCCTTGTTAAGCCTGTCGATCATTTCTAAGAGGTTTTTGGGTAGACTTCTTACATGTTTTTGCATTGACTATGGTGTAATATTGCAGAGTATTTTTTCCAATATTGGGATTTGGTCAACAATCTGAGTGATCAAAAAGTAGTTTCCCATCAAGAAAACAAAGCTGGTTATACTTTCATTTTAAAATTTAAAAATTTTCTATCTTCTGTCTTTTAAATTATCTGCATGCTTTCCTTCCCATGATCCCAGTCACTCATAAGAATTTTCATATGGTTATGTGACAGAATAATGTTGGTGACTCCTTCTGCAACAATCGTTTTATTTATAATTATTATTAATATTTTGTTTGTTTTTTTAAGTAGGGTCTGCTCTAGCTCAGGCTGATCTGGAATTCACTATGTAGTCTCAGAGTGGCCTCAAACTCACAGCTATCCTCCTAACTCTGCCTCCTGAGTTCTGGGACTAATGGCATGTGCCAGGCTGCAATAATCTTTTTAATCGTTTTTATTCATTTCAGAGAGAGAGAGAGAGAGAGAGAGAGAGAGAGAGAGAGAGAGAGAGAGAGAGGTGGAGAATGCGTATGAGCACTCCAGGACCTCTCGCTGCTGCAAATGAACTCCAGATTCATTCACCACTTTGTGTGTCTGGCTTTACATAGGTACTGGGGAAATGAACCCAAGCCAACAGGTTTTGTAAGCAAGTATCTTTAACCATCTCCCCAGCCTTCTTTCTATAACATGAATTTTTTTTTCAAAATTAAAACCAAATTGCCAGATATCCTTAAGGACTTATAATGTCATAGCCAGCAACCTCTTGAGTAAATTAATCCATATATATATACTTACTTATTTGGAGGTAATTTTGTACTTATAGCTCCCAGAATGATAAGATGAACCTGGTACCAGATAGATGTCCATGTGTGTGGCTCAGAGACCCCTTGGGACAGGTGATAATGGTCTAAAGAGAATCATCATTCCAGCAGCAAGGCAGTCATGGATCCTAAGAGGAGAGGGGCTGACATCTGTCCCCCTCAAACCTTCCAGACACTGAGGCTCCATCATCTGTTTATCAGCAGTGGTCTTCCCACAACTGGCTGCTCCAGGAGAACTTTTCAGAGCTCTCAGCCCACACAGATGACAGGCTGAAGTTAACCGGGCTGCTCTAATTGAGGACTGTCAAAAATACCACCATGCGGGAGGTGGTGTGACATGGGAGTTTGGTACATCTGAGTTCCTGGCTCCTGTATGATGCGCTTACTCTGCCAGGGATCCAGAATTGTCCTAGAGAATAAGAGAGAAGGCAAAGGAAACCATCCCTCCTGCTGCATTGGCCTGCATGTTGTAAGCCGTTAAACTGACAAGAAAACAGGAAGCAACGTAGGTTCTCAGAGCCAAAAATAAAGCCCTGGTGCTATGTCAGGAAGTTTTGAAGACAAGACAAAGGGAGTCTTTTAATTAGGACTGACTAGCCATAATAAACCTATGGAGACAGACCCAGCAGCTCTTGGCATGAACTACTCCCCCCACAGTGGGGTCAGGAGCTAAAAATTCACACCCTCTGAAAGGGCAGAAAAAAAGTGAACCAACACGAACTTCGTCACTGGGGTGGACTGCCTGGCTAGTTTCTTTTCTAGTGATGCATGTCTATAAACGGACTCTACCAAATCCAGTCTCTCTGTCTCTCACTCACTGTTTCCAATATGAGTGTTCCAGGAATTGTTGGTAGGAACTGGGTTCATTTCTTTCTTCGTCAACAAATACCAACATTTGGCCACATTTGAACTTTTAATACCCTATGATCATCTCATCTTAAAATGTAAAAACTTTTCTTTGTTTCCATATGTGTGAATAAGTCTCTACCTATCTATCATCTATGTATCCATCTATCTATCTATCTATCTATCTATCTATCTATCTATCTATCTATCTGTCTATCTATCTGAATGAATTGCTATTAACACACTTTGGGTATGCATTCTCAAGACCAGGATTCCCCAGCACTGTTGGCACCCTGGCATATTGGGCTGTATTATTCCTTCCTGAGGAGGGAGGTATCTGCACATTGCAGGTAGGTGTGCACTCCACAGCATCTCTGGCTCTCACCTACTATATGACTGTAACAGCTTCCTCTCCACTCTCAGCTTCTACTGGGACAACCAAAAATAATTCCTGACATTACAGCACATCTCATAGGATCTGTGTGCATGGGGGGGCACTGCCTGTGTTGTTCTGGATTCAAGAAGGGCTGAATTCCTCCACTTGTCCCCCCCCCCCCCGCAGGAGGCAGGATGACACTCATAAATTCAGAGGATTGAGGAAAATGGAGTGTCATCGGCTTGATTCATGACTCAATGACTCAGGCTCAGAGTGAGTCAGGCTGATTTTACTCACCCAAGGCTATCTGAGAAGCTGGAACCAGAAAGGAGAGGCAGGGTTGGGCCTGGCTTGCAAGGAAAGAGACTATGGCCTTGGAGGAGAGGGTTTAAGCAGACAGGAGATGGGGAGGCTCGGTTTTAGGTTTTGAAGGAGAATGATTTCTACCTACTTGTGTGTCAAACATGACAGGTCACCCTCTCTGTGGTGGAGAGTCAAGTTCACTGGTGTCTGTTTCTTCCTCACTACTCCTCAGAAAGCCAAGGAGTGGAAGGATCAACCAGGAATGTGGAGGACAGGCAGAAGGGCTCCCAGCAGAGTTCTCTTCTGTGCTATTCAGGCACACATAGGTGTTTCCTGCAGATTCCAGGGACAGCTCCTTATACTGGAATGTGGCATGCTGCACAGTGGTTTCTGACCTCTTCACTATTGTAGTGCGCACACCCAACTGCTTTCTTCAGTTATCATATTAAATGATTTAAGACACAACTTTGAATGGCTGCACAGAGTTTGTTTGAACACGATGGGTGGAGCCAATCCACTTTTCACTTTTATAAACACATTTAAATATCTAAGTGGTTAAGATCGCAGGGCGCTTACCTGCAAAGCCTAAGGACCCAGGTTTGATTCCCCAATACCCACATAAAGCCAGATGCACAAAGTATATGGAGTTCATTTGCAGTAGCTACAGGCCCTGGCATGCCCAGTCTCTCTTTCTCTCTAACAAACAAATAAATAAACAAAATATTTTAAAAAGAATGCAGAATATCCCTGATTGCTCCCTACTGGCAAGTGGGAGTGAGATGATGGCTGAGCATTGTGGCTTGTGCCTGTCATCAGGAGGCTGAGCAGGAGGACTGAGAGTTCCAGGACACTCTGGGTAACATAACTGAGACCCTATCTCAAAGAAGCAAAGACCAACAGAACTGTGGAATGATTAGTTAATGGTGTGTGTTGAAAAGCCATCATGCAAAGAGGCCCCTAACCGCAGCTTGAAGAACGTAGCTAACGGTGACAGAAATTATAGAAGGGTGACTTAACAGATACGTTTCTGAAGCTCAGATGATGGTCTGGGACTCCAATGTTCTTTTTGAGTTCATTGTCTCCCTGAGACCCTGCCAGCAACTGACGAGTCAGAGGTCTACAGAAAGACTAACCTTTAACTCCTGGCACAGTGCTGTGGATGAAACCTCTGCTGCCTTCTGACTGATGAGGTGAGACGCCTATTCCCTGGCTGTGAGTGAGGGCCATGATGAAGACCAGCCTTCCAGCTGAGATGCGATCTCCTGAGCCTCCCAGGCCTGAAGTGCACGGTTTAGTTGTTACCTGAGTGCTTTTTTTCATCATTTCCAAGAAACAGGACATTGACATTTCTATTTGTGTATTTCTAGCACAAGGGTCCCAGGAGGAACTTCTGCTGGATTTCCCATCAGCCCGCATCATGTACAGAAGAGTAGGCTTCAACCAGGGTGGATTTTAAGTACTAGCACCAGTTAAAAAATTGATTAAACTTTTAAGAAATTAAAAGTTCACTTACCTTGTTCCAGGGGACATGGATGGTGTTTTTTTTTTTTTTCTTTTCTTCATCTCTGTCTTCCCCAACTTAAACATGACCTCAAAAAGCACTGCCTAAGTCATGAAGCAGGAGACAGACAGATTGCCAAGGTTAATATTTGTGTTTGGAAGCAAGCCTCCTGTCAAATGGGCAGTGGCCCTTGAGGCCCCTGAGATCTCTCTGAGGCAGGGTGTTAACCAAACCATCCTGTTGCTCATTTGATTTTTCTGGTTTGGGAAGAAGCTGAGTGTTTTCATAGGAAGAGAGCACCGGTGTGAAAGGAAGCTGTGACAGTAGGGAGTCAGTCCCCTGGGTCCTTCTCAACATGCCCAGATGCCTTCTCCAACCTTAAGCTTAGGGAGGAAAGTCTATGGAGGTTAGAGAAACAGTAGACTGTATGGAACTGGCTCAGCTGTCAATCCTTGGTGTTCTACCTACTCTGAATTACTTGCCAGGATCCATCTTCCAAGACAATATTCTGAGTCTTCTAGACCAACCTCCCTCAAGCAAAAGTTCCTGCTGGGATAAGGGCAAGAGCCCAGAGCTGTGTATAAGTCAGGGTTCTCTAGAGGAAACAGAGTTGATAGAACGGATTGTAGTAAAAGGGAATTTATTGGGGTAGCTTACCAGTCCAACAATAGCAGTCTGCAGGCCCACAGGGGAAGAAACAAGTAGCTGTTCAGTCCACGTGGCTGGAGGCCTCAGCAGTCCCAATCCAGCCCTGAAGGTCTGATGGCTCCCTGGGGAGCGGCTGCTCTTCAGTCCACGATGTGAGGCGGAGGAAACTGGTTCTGATGTCCAGGAAGGGTAGGAGAGCAGGATGTGAGTGCAAGTCACGGACAAGCACCAGCAGCCCTGGGAGGAAGGATGCAGCTTCCCTTCTCCTCAAGCTTCCTTATATTTAGTCCCCTTCTGGAAGGCTCACCCACTGGGGGGAAGGGCTCCCTCTGGAGAAGGGAACTCCTCCCTGCTCCAAAATCCCAAAAGGATTTTGTCAATCCTTCCTGCAGACAAATTCAGAGACCCGCCCAAGATTACTATGGATTATTACATAGATCAAGTTGACAAATAAACTTAACCATCACAGGCTGGAAGGGGAACAGTGGAGAAGCTGCATGGTCAGCAATCTGACATCACCTCCTGAGCCAGCCTATGGGGTCTTTTCCAACCATTGATAGACTCTAGGGCTCAAAGGCCTTGTGGTTCCTAAAGTACAGCTGATGTGCAGAAAAATGTCAGACAGCAAAATACCTTGTGTTTTGCAAGCAAGCTCCTTTAACCCACGAGCTGTTTCTCCAGCATGCCTGATGTTTTGATTACTGCTATTTTGACAATCCGTATGGGGCTGGTGACATGGCTTAGGGCTTAAAGGTGCTTGCTTGCAAAAGCCTGTTGGCCTGAGTTTGATTCCCCAGCACCCATGTAAAGCCAGATGCAAAGTGGCAATGTGTGACATGTGTGTGCCCCACTCATGTGCATATGCACAAATAAGTGCTTTTAAGTAAATAAAATGAAAAATGGAACTCATATAAAGACTAAAAGAAGTAAAAATAATGGATAAGAGTGGATAAACTAAAAATAATTATTAATTCAGTTTTCCATTCTCCATAATGTGGCTTTGTGGTGGTTTCAATAAGATGTCCCCCATAGGCTCGTGTGTTTTGAATACTTGGTCCCCAGCTAGTGGCAATTTGGGAGGTAGAGGCTTGTTGCAAGAGGTATGTTGCTGAAGGCAAGCGTTAGGGGGTTATAGCCAGCTCCCTGTTAGCAGATGCTTTCTGCCAGATGATATGGCAAGATGTGATGCCCAACCTGTGACCTGCCATGCCATGACAAAACTTCCCCTCAATACTATAAACCTAAATAAACCCTTTCCTCCCATACGCTGATTCTGGTTGGGTATTCCCAGCAATGGGAAGGCTACTGCAACAGTCCTTCTAATTAAAAAAGAGTGTGGGGGATGTAACTAATCGAGAGAACACTTTCCTAATATGTACAAAGCCCTAAACTCAATCCTTAGCATGAGAGAGAGAGAGAGAGAGAGAGAGAGAGAGAGAGAGAGAGAGAGAGAGAGAGAGAGAGAGAGAGAAGCAACTCTAAAAATTTCACCATTTTTCAGAAATGGAATCAGGGCAGGTTCCTGATTCTAGGCACCTAGCCTGGTGATGTATGTAAATATGCATGATCTTGGGGGCTGGGTTGGGAGTTGGGGGACAGTTTAACTAGACAAGCTTACCTGTGTGAGGCTAATTTTTTTTACATGGAGGTAAGTTCAGAGGACTTTTGGCAATCAGGGCCTCCATTTTTTTATTATTATTTGTCTCAAGACAAACCTTGTTTTATTCAGTTTTACATTGCTGGGATGACCATCCAAACCTAACAGTTTTACAGGAGGAAGGGGTTTATTTCAAGCTTATAGATCCAGAGGAAAGTTCCATCAGTGGCAGAAGAAGCTGCTTCCATACACCAAGCAGAGAGAAAAACTGCAGCAAGCAAAACACTAGCACCAGCGCACACAGCAAAAAGCAGCCAGCACAGTAGGGCTCAGACTGCTCTGTGGAAATCAGATCTGCCCACAAACACATCTTAGAGCTAGACCCCAGGATGCACCCCTAAGACACCTCTTCCAGCCAGGAGGCTGGAGACCCAAGTTACAAGCTTTAATAAAATACTGAGTCTATGGGGACATACATTCACATTACCACAAACCTTGAAGGCAATGGAGCTGGTCTGTGGACCATGTCTGAGTGATGCCTGGTGAACAAGGATTGTCTCGAGCTAGCAGAGGGGCAAAGGGAAGGGAATGTAGAGGATACAGGCTCTTGGGAGAGGAAAAAGGCAAAGAATGCTAGAGAACTTGGCCTCAGTATGGGAGATGGGGGTTTTTCTCTTACATCTTATACTTGGTAACAGGCTAATCTTATATTTTCCTTCCAGGAGATTGGATGTTACTGAGCATATCCAAGAGATTTTTGAGAGGATAAAGGGACCATTTCCTAAAGCTCCTCTGGGTACAGGTATTTCTGCAGGGAGGTCTTTTAGCTAAATTCTAAGAATCTCTGATTTTAGAGCACTCTCCCCTGTGAAGATGGAGACTCTTCCATCTTTACCTTCTGATTCCCCTTCCCATGATGCAGGCATTCACCTTATCCCTTTGTCTCCATTTACCTACATTAACTGCCACCTTTTACCAAGACCTGAAAAGTCTGATCCTAAATGCTTGGACATGAGAGTTCAGTCTGGGAAGGTGTGTGTGTGTAAGCATGTAAGTGAATATTAAATATACTCTGGTACACTTGAAATCATCTCCAAGATTCTGACCTCCAGAGCTCAGAGGACAAAACCAAGGGCACTTCTTGACTTTCTCCAGGTCATACTTCTTCTCAGCTTAAAATGACATCCCTGCTAATGCTGTGCAGCCAAAAAGACAATTGAATACCAGACAAGACAATATTCTTAAAAATAAACAAACAGAGCCAGGCGTGGTGGCGCACAACTTTCATCCCAGCACTCTGGAAGCAGAGGTAGGAGGATTGCTGTGAGTTTGAGGCCACCCTGAGACTACATAGTGAATTCCAGGTCAGCCTGGACTAGAGTGAGACCCTATCTTAAAAAAACAAAATAATAATTAATAATAAACAGGGCTGGAGAGATGGCTCAGTGGTTAAAGGTACTTACTTGCAAAGCCTAATCTCTTGGGTTTGATTCCCAAGTGCCCACTAAAGCCAGATGCACTAAGTGCACATGTGTTTGGAGTTTGTTTGCAGTGGCAAGAGGCCCTGGTGCGTCCATTCTTTCTTTAAAATACATAAAAATGTAAACAAACAAAATAAAGATGGAATCAACCTGGGATGGAGCAGTTGAGAAAGGGAGGCCATGGGGCATCCACAGGTGTTGTAGCTACCAGTGACAACACTCCTTAGTGGGGTACTCATGAGGAAGTTGCAAAGGAAGCAGGAAGGAAGGCTGTGATGGTCAATATTCATTGGCTTGAGGATCATCTAGGAGATACACCTCTTGAGAGTATCTTTGAGGACGTATAGAGAGAGGTTTGACTAAGGAGAGAAAACCCATCCTGAATGTAGGCAGCACTAGTCCATGGGCCCGAGCCTTGGGCTGAACAACAAGGAGAAAGCAACCTAAGCACCAGAACTCATCTCTCTGCTTCTTGACTTCAGACACAATGTGACCAGCCACCTCACATTCCTGCCTCCTCAATATGGTGCACTGTTGTGATGGTTAAGCTTTGTTTTCAACTTGACCTTTTTAGTAATCTTGGATGGGTCTCTGAAGACATTCACAGGAAGGCAGCCCTGTCAATAGGGGGAAGGATGTAAGCAAGCTCAGGGGAGCTAGAAATGAACATCCCTTCCTGGGAGGGCAGTGCAGGAAGGAAATTCCAGAGACCCAGGAAGCCAACAAGTCTAGGATAGGGTTGTAAGGCCCCTCCCTAAGGCTATAGAAAGGGGAAGGAAATCTTTATCTTCCCCTGCCTGTTTACTGGTGTGTGTGTGTGTGTGTGTGTGTGTGTGTGTGTGTGTGTGTGTTGCTGGTAATGGTTTTTCTCTCCCTGCTTGGACTGTAAGAAAAGGGACCAGCCTCTTTCGCCATTATGGAGCTTCCTCTGGATCTGTAGCTTCAGTAAATCCCCCCTGGTTTGGAGATTCATCCCAATGGCCTGTGGCTGACTATGACAGCTGTATTCCTTCTCAAACTGTGGGACAAAATACACCCCTCCTTTTTTTTAGTTGGCAGGTGTTTTGTCACAGCAAGGAGAATGGAACTTGGAAATGAAGCTGCAGGAACCCTCATGGAGCCTGGGTTCCTCAGGAATGGACTGTATTTGTTGGGAGCTCTATAGGCTGGATACAGGCATCTGCTGGGAGAACCAGAGCAGTTGCTCTGCAAATAAATGGGAGAGGGCATGGGCCTGTAAGGCGACAGAACTGCAATTCCCAGAGGCACGAGGTTGAGGAGTGTAACCAAGGAGAGGCTGTGCCATCTTTAGATGTTCACTGCTAAGAAAAGCCTAACCGCAGTGACCCCGTCCAGTCAGTGGATAGAAGCGCCTAGAAGGAAAGTTAGGTGCATTTCTTTTGTTTGTCCTTTGGTCCAGGTATGGGTTGAGGAGTATCCTTGGCTTCAGAATTTGGAAACTTTCACATGGAGAACTGAACTCAGCATTGTTTCTCGAGCCAAAAACAAGAATCCGGGGAAGGAGGTCCAACAGGGCCATTTCTACCAGCCAAACCGTGTTTCCCTGGGGCACTGCAGAGTCTGCTCTCTTGGAGAGTGGTGAGTGAGCTGGCCATGGCTTGTTTTGGTGGAGGCTCTGGCCTCCACTCGGGTGCCTCCAGGCATATCTGATGTTGGCCTGCTGCCGGACCTCATCTCATACCTGCCTGTGGAAGGGTTTGTTTTGCCCACTCTCAGGAATGTTAGCCTGGGCTCGGCCTGAGGTAAGAGAGGCCAGTGAAGGAACATTGCCTCCACTGGCCAGGACTCTTCCCTGACCCTGTTTGCAGTCGTGTTTCAACATCTCCCCAGGAGAAGGCTGTGTTCCCAGAGGCCCAGCCAGCAGGACACACAAGAGCCAGCTTTTGCTCTTTTTGAGACATTCCTCCTGCATCTCTGGCAGCCACGTCCTCTCGTTTCTCTTTGTCCTGGCCCAACACAAATTTTTGAAAGGGGCAGAAGTCAATTAGAGCTTGGCCGTAACACACTTCTTCACCCTTACAAACACATGCACACCATGAAGAGGCACCCTGTTGGGGCATGTGGTCCCTTCTCGTCCCGATCCAGAGGGGACAACATGCTTGTATCAAACCAGACATTCCAGGGCCCTTGACATCCTTTTATGTCTTTTATGAAATCTCCCAACTTGCAAGTGTGAGCCAGACATTGTCATCTGTGGACCGGGAGTTCCATAGATTCTTCTGTCTGGGATTCTCTCCCCATTCAGCGGTGAGGCGAGCTGGCTGTCACCTCCAGCACACTGGGCTGCGTGGATCACGTGACCTGCACAGCCTTGGCTGATGAGCAGTGGATAGCACCTAAGGAGGAGTGTCTTCTTATGGAAGGGTAGACTTCAGCGCTTCCAAGGAGGGCTCCTCACATCCTCTGCTGACTTTTCCCACAGCTCCCAGGGCCTGTGATCACAAGGCAATGCTCCCCCACAGCCTGTCCCATACACATGGTAGACAGAACTGAGCCGTAAAGAAACATCCTGAAAATAGCAGAAAGTCAAAACAAACACTGAAACAAACAACCCTTGCAGACCTGCAATATGGGGCTTACTGGAAAAATAAACTCGATCTGAATTCGGGGCAGAGGAGATTTGGGAAGGCCATCCTACACCTGTGACTCTGGCACACTGGCTGGGTAGCGCCATGGAGAGTGAAAATGACCATGCGTCCTTTCTAGCCTTGCACATGACTTTGCAGCTTCTTTTCTCAAGCGGTGGAGTCAATTTCCTCATCTATTGAATCTGGGCTGTCCTGTGACATTCTTGAACTTCTAAAATGTGGCAGAAATAAGCCCATTCTGAGCCTGGGCCACAAGGAGCATTAAAAACTTTCTTTTACTCTTTTGACCAGTCCATTAAGAAGCCCAAGCTGTCTGACTAACGGATGACAGACACGTGCTGAACCATCCTGCTGCAGAGACTGATAGCCATCCAATCACCAGGTGTGATTGAGCCTGCCCAGAGCATCCAGGGATCAGGCCAGACTTAAAGGCCTAACTGAGCAGCTCAGATGAGAAACAACTCTACCCACACAAAGTATGTTGAAGAAAGATGAAGGGTGGTTGTTTTAAGCCACTGAGTTTAGGGATCACATCCCAGTTCCAGGAGGTTACTCTGAAGACCATGCAACATAATGCTACACTATAAATCTGCATGAAATGTTAGTTGAATGCTATTGTGCAATGCCAGAATTGGAAGAGACCCTAGAGGTCATAAAACTATGTAGATATGAGCTTCACTTTCTGAGCTCATACTATCTCATTTGATCCTTAAAACAGTCTCAAAATGTTTTGAGAAGGTCACCTCTGTGTGACAGAAGGAATGCTGGAATCCCGAGTTAACCTGCCAAGATTCTTAACAGTAAATTTGAATTCAGCCCTGTGTGAATCAAAAGACCACATTCTTTTTTTTTTTTTTTTTGTTATCCAAGGTAGGGTCTTGCTTTAGCCCAGGCTGACCTGGAATTCACTATGTAGTTTCAGGGTGGCCTTGAACTCCTGGCTCCCTAGTCCTAGGATTAAAGGCATGTGCCACCACACCCGGTTACATTCTTTTTTTTTAAATATATATATTTTATTTATTCATTTTCAAGGAGAGAGAGAGAGAGAGAGAGAGAGAGAGAGAGAGAGAGAGAGAGAGAGAGAGAGAGAGAACCAGGGCCACCACCTTGTGGGTCTGGCTTATGTGGGTCCTGGGGAATTGAACCGGGGACCTCAGGCACTGGAGCCGAGTGCCTTAACCACTGAGCAATCTCTCCAGCCCACCCGGTTACATTCTTAACTGTTGGGATAAAAACTTTGCTTCATATATTTAAAAAATACATTTGAGATCTGCTTGCCTCAAGGATGAGAGATATTGGAAAAGGAAGATTAATGTGGGCTATCTCTAGAGGACTAGGGAAAGCTAACAGCTCTATTCTCTGGTACGTACCATGATGACATGTAGGGAGACAGGCCTTACGTATGGCTCCATTATAACTCAGGCTCTGTCTGAGTGATTTTCTAAAGAAACGACCTTGCTTTGAGTTTGGTTACTAGTGCAGCTGGCTTTTACAATAGAGGGTTTCTGCTACTTCATTTTTCAACTGGTAGGTTTGCATGATACTGTGCATCTTTCCTGGGAGAAACTTCACATTATAATGGCTGAAAGAGGGAACTATTTAGTCACAATATTTGAATTGAAGCTGCAGCTTTTTGGGTGACTTCAGTCACTTAGCACTTCTGCTTTCTTACTTTCAAACCAGAGATTAATGAGATAATGAAAGTTGAGTCACCATAAGGATATCAGTTATTGTATTATTTCAGGCATGAAATAATTACTGAGGTTGAAGAGGGTTTGAGTTAACCCCAAAGACTTGCTTCATTAGTGTGCAAAAGCTTTTTAATTTCATTTAGTCCCAGTTGATGATTCTGGGGACTATTTTCTGTGTTTCCTGTTCAGGAAGGTCTTGCTATGTGTATAGCCTGGAATGTGTTTCCTATTTTTTCCTCTATCACTTTCTGTGTTTTTTGTTTTAGACTGAGGCCCTTGTTCCATTTTGACTTGATATTTGTACAGAGAGAGAGAAAGAGAGAGAGAGAGAGAGAGAGAGAGAGAGAGAGAGAGAGAGAGAGAGAAATGTATCTACTTTCATTCTTCTGTAAGTAGAAAGCCAGTTTTGCCAGAACCATTTGTTGAATAAACTGTCATTTTTCCACTGAATATTTTTGGCCTGTTTGTTAGGTAGCCAAAGCACTGTGGCTTGATTTTTGGATCAAAAAATATATTTTATTTATTTATTTACTTGCAAAGAGGGAGGGAGGGAGTGAAAGAGGGAGAAAGACAAAGTATGGCTTGCCAGGGCCTCTTGCTACTGCACACCAATTCCAGACGCACACACCACTTTGTACATCTGGCTTTACATGGGTGCTGCTGGGGAATTGAACCCAGGCTGGCAGGCTTTGCAAGAAAGCACTTTACCCACTGAGGCTGCCTACCCAGCCTGATTTCTAGATCTTCTATTCTATTCCGTTGGTCTGAAGGTCTGTTTTGGTGCCAGTGTCCTTCAGTCTTTATCACTATTGTGATAAACTATAGTTTGAGGTCAGGAATTAGAATACCTCCTGCTGCTGCATTCTTTTTCCTTAAGATTGCTTTGGCTAGTCATGGTTGTGTGTGTATGTGTGTGTTTCCATAAGAATTCCTGAGTTGGTTTCTAGAGCTCTGTTAGGAATATCACTGGAAAATTTTTTTTATTGGAATTGCGTTGAGTCTGGAGATTACTTCTGGTAGGATAGCTATTTTCCCAATGTTAATTCGGCAAATCCAGGAGCATGGGAAGTCTTTTTCAGTGTAGAGATGTTTCACATTTTGGATTAGGGTTATTCCTAGTTATTTAACATTTTGGTAACTATTTTGAGTGGGATGTTTTCCTTGTTTTTTTTCTCTGCAACTTCATTATAGGCATATATGAAAGCTACTGATTTTTGTATGTTAATTTTGTATCTCGCAACTTTACTGAAGTATTTATTAAACCTAAGAGGTTTTTTTGTGGATTTTATTGGGTCTTATGAATATAGAATCATGTTGTCTGCAAATGGAATAGTTTGAATTCTTTTCTATTTTTGATCCTTTTACGTCTTCTTGTCTTATTGTTCTAGCAAGGATGTTGAGCAGGATATAAAATAGAAGTGGTAAAAGTGGGCATCCTTATCTCGTCCCTTATTTTAGAGGACGTGGTCTCAGTTTTTCTCCATTTAATATAATGTTGGCTGTGGGTTTGTCATATGTGGCCTTTATTTATTTTGAGATGTGTCCATCTATTTTGATTTTCTCCAGGAGAAATTGTTCATGAAGGTATGTTGAACTTTGTCGAATGCCTTTAGTGCATCAACTGAGATAAGCACGTGATTTCTAGCCTTGTTTATTTGTGTGGTATATTGCATTAATTGTTTTACATATACCGAACCAACCTTGCATCCCTGATATGAATCCCACTTGGTTATGATGGATAATCTTAATGTGTTCTTGGATTTAGTTTACAAGAATTTTGTTGAGAATTTTTGCATCTGTGTTCATCAGGAAAATTGGCCTGTAGCATTTTTTTAAATATTTAATTTATTTATTTATTTGCAAGAAGAGAGAGAAAGAGAGAAGGAGAGAGAAAGAGAGAGAGAGAAACATAGAGAGAGAATGGGCACACCAGAGCATCCAGCCATTGCAAACAAACTCCAGATGCATGTGCCACCTTGTGCATCTGGCTTTAGGTGGGTACTGGGGAATTGAACCTGGGTCCTTAGGCTTTGCAGGCAAGTGGCTTAACCATACAAGCCGTCTCTCCAGTGTGTATGGTTATCAGTCTATGGGAGTGGGGGCAGAGGTGGATTATGGTGGTTTGGTTCAGGTGTCCCCAGAAACAAATGAATGTGTTCTGAATGCTTGATCCCCAGCTAATGGAAGTCTTGGAATTAGAACCTTGATGGAGCTGTATTGTTGGGGGCGGGCTCATGGGGGTCATAGCTAGCTTTCCCTTGCCAGTTTTTGGCACACCTTCCTGCTGATGTTTGCAGTGCTGTGGTGGAGGTGACCCTCTGCTCATGCCATCATTCTCCCTGCCATCATGGAGCTTCCCCTTATGGAGTCCATAAGCCAAAATAAACCCATCCCTCCACAATCTGCTTTTGGTCAGGTTCTTTTATGTTTGGCAGTGAGAAAGCTGACTACAACACGTGTATCTTTAATTTCATTGCTTGTCTCTTTTAGTTACTGATGTCATCCACTTTTGATTTGAGATAGTTATATGTGTTAAGAAATTTGTCCATTTCTTTTAGAATTTCAAGTTTTGTGAAATATAACTTTTCAAAGCGTTCACTAATGGTGTTTCGGGTTTCATTGGGGTCTGTTGTAACAACTCCATTTTTGGCTCAAATTTTATTGATTTGTATTTTCTCCCTTTCCTTTTGTTAGCTTGGATAAGGATTTGTCAACATTATTTATTCTGTCAAAGAACCAATGCTAATGTGATTAATTCTATGTACTTTTCTTTAAGTTTCTATTTCACTAATTAATTTCATTAATTTCTGCCCAAAGTTTTATTATTCTTGCCATCTACTTGGTTTGGGGTTGGCTTGTTGTATTTCTAGAGTTTTGAGGTACATTGTTAGGTTTGTTTTTTTTTTGAGGGCTTTCTAATTTCTTGATATGGATGGACACTTATAGTTATAAACTTTCCTCTCAGTACTGTTCGGGCTGTTTCCTAGAGGACCTGATAGGTTGTGTTATCATTTTCATTTGCTTCCAAAACTTTTAAATTTCCTACTTGAATAACACATTAATTCCAAAAAGTATGTTGTTCAGTCTCCATTATAGTTTCTATATTCCTCCTTTCTGTTAATTTTTACTTTTATTCTGTTGTGATCTGATAGATTATAAGGGATTTCCTTCATTTTTTTGGTATTTGTTTTATGGCCTATTATGTGATCAGTTTTGGAGAAGATTTCATGAGCTTGTGGGAAGAATGTGAATTTCCTATCTGTTGGCTGGAATGCTCTTAGGTCCAGTTGGTCCATGGTGTGGACCAGCTCTGAAGTTTCTTTGCTAATTTTTAGTGTGGGTGATCTACCCAAGTATTGAAGTTTTCTACTATGACTGTGTCTGGACTTCTGTGGTTTTTCTTTATATCTTCTAATGCTTGTTTTATGTTTTATGAAGTCGTTTTGTGAAGCCCCAGAATTTAGGACATACATGTTTAAAGCTGTCATTATCTTCTTGATGAATTTTTCCCTTTCTTAAAATGAAACGTCTCCTTTTGTCTTTCCAGTTTTGGTTTGAAGTCTACTTTTTCTGACTTAAGGGTAGCTGCTCCTGCTTGTTTGTATCTTCCATTTGCTTGGTAGTTTGATTTACAGCCTTTGATATTCAGTTTATGAATATCTTTGCTGGTTAGATGGTTTTCTTGGTGACTGCAAAGAGCTGAGTCTTGCTTTTTAATAAAGTCCTTCAGTCTGTATTTTTTTATTGGAGAGTTGAGGCTGTTTACATTTAGGGTTACTATAGAATATATATATATATATATATGTATATATATGTATATATATATGTTGTAGGGTGATATTCTGATTGACTGGGTTGCTGACTTTCTCATTTCCTTTGCCACTGAGAGTGTGCTGATTTGTTGTGTTGGGCATAGTTGAGTCTTTGCCACCTCTTGGTTCATCTGTTTCTTCTGTGTAGTGTGTCTTATCTTGTGTTGCTGCCCATGGACTAGCTTTATTCCTCTTCCTGTGAGGTGTTCCCTTCAGAATTTTCTGTAGAGCTTGCTTAGTTGTCATAAACTGCCTTAGTATGTATTTGTCTTGGCATGACCTTATTTCTTCATCAATTTTGAAGGATAATTGTGCTGGGCATTTTTGGTTGAAAGTTATTTAACTTTCAGAGC
Organism: Zapus hudsonius; assembly: GCA_004024765.1. Lineage (NCBI taxonomy): Eukaryota > Metazoa > Chordata > Mammalia > Rodentia > Dipodidae > Zapus > Zapus hudsonius. The sequence goes on from PVHP010003801.1 coordinate 74,557, forward strand.
TCAGAGGATATCATTCCAATCTTTTCTGGCTTTTAGGGTTGCTGATTAGGATGAAAGATCTGAGATTATTCTGACATTCTTACCTTTGAGAATGAGTTGCCATTTTTCTTTTAGAGCTTTTAGTATTGCTTCTTTGCTTTGAATTTTTAAAAATTATTTTTATTTATTTATTTGAAAGCAGAGAGAGAGAATGGGTGTACCAGGGTCTTTAGCCACTGCAAATGAACTCCAGATGCATACACCACTTTGTGCATCGGTCTTCATGAGGGTACTGAGGAATTGAACTCATGGCCTTATGCTTTGCAAGCAAGCACCTTAACCACTGAGCAATCTCGCTAGCCCTGAATTTTTTATTTATTTATTTATTTTGTTTTGCTTTTCAAGGTAGGGTCTCGCTCTAGCCCAGGCTGACCTGGAATTCACTATGTAGTCTTAGGTTGGCCTTGAACTTTGTATGACTCGCTACCTCTGGGATTAAAGGAATGTACCCCCATGCTGTATTGCTTTGGATTTTTAACATTGTTACTATCATGTGTCATGCAAACATCCTTCTCTGGTCAAAGGCCTTGGAATATTGTATACTGCTATCATGGGGTTTTTCTAGGTGATGGGCTATATCCATTAAGAACAGTGAATGTAGTGAAAAGCTCCACTAAGCAGTAAATAGGCATTATTTCCTTACCTAGAGATGAGAGCTTGCTGATATGGATGTGGTTGAGCAGTGATCCACTTCGGCCCACCCTGTAATTTTGATTGTATTTGATTTTGACCTTGTGTGTGGAATCTCATGATCTAAACATAGCTGCTACAATTCCAATCAAGAAAGAGAAATGGGAGAATTTTAAAATTTTTAGGGATTTTTACCCTTTTTATTTGAGTCTCATTGCCTAGAAATGTGTCTTATGATTACTTGAACACCTGGACAGTGGTTACCTTTTTCAGACTCTACAGTGTAGAGAGAGCCAGGTAAGAAAATACTTGGGAATAGGTTGGCTAATGTCATGGTTTGATACAGGTGTCCCCCACAAACAATTGAATGTGTTCTGATAGATCGATCCTCAGCTGATGGCAGTTTGGGTTTTACAACCTCGATGAAGCTGTGTTGTTGGGGGCAGGCTTATGGGGTTATAAGCCAGCTTCCCCTTGCCAGTGTTTGGCACACCTTCCTGCCGCTGTTTGCAGTGCTGTGGC
>PVHP010003802.1:0-75818 GCA_004024765.1 Zapus hudsonius
CTGACAACACCCCATGTATCAGCGTTTCAGCCCTAGTCCAAGCTGCTGTCTCTGCAGAAAGTCCCCAGCTCCTGGTAAGTCCTTTCCCTCTCTGCTGACCCAGTGAAAGTTCTATTACCAACATGCTGTGTTCATAGTAGACCCTCATTAAGTACTTGTTGATCACTTGGCTGACTGGGCAAGTTTCTTGAGACAATCAAGTTGTCCTGTAAAATTTCATTTTTTCCATCTTTGACTTTTATCTGGTTTTCAAACAGGGTCTCCCCAGGAGCTGACTCAGGGGTGACTTCAGCTCTATTTCCAAACTAAGCAAATCCTTTCAACTTGTATTTCTAGGGGTTATGCTCTACTCCAGCAATTTAATTTCATAGTGATATTGAGCCATATATTTCAAATGAACACTTCAAAGCTCATACAGGCAGAGTGGAGTCCCCTGAACACCAGTCCTCCAGAATATAAAGCATTCAGGGGTCTTTGGCACATTCCTTTCCTGTCGCAGGCCTCAGAACCACAGGCATGCTTCATGTCCTTGACTCTGGATGCTCTGTCCCTTAGACTTCACGATGCATGTCATCATGGCCCCACCCTCTCCAGGTCTGCAGGCTGAGGGGAGCGTTTACATTTTAAAGGTGAACTCATAAAGGCTTCTTTGTTTTTTTTTTTTTCTTCCATTTTCTTTTTTCTTTCTCTTCCTTTCTGTTTCATTTTTCCTGTTTTACTCTCTTGACATTGTTCTTAATTGAAAGAAGGGATGGTTTTCAAGTACTGTCTGTTCTAGGTGAAACACCCAGAATTTCCATGTATGTTCTTCCTTGCTGGGTGTCCTGTCCCAGGATGTCTCATGAGGAAGTCTTGTTTCCCAGGACTCCCCACCTTCCCCTCTGGGGACAGCAGGTTATAAAAGCCTCACCCTGACACACTGTGATACTGCTTCTCTGGCAGCCCTGTGCCTCCTGGAATCCCCTTCTGAAGCCCTGAGCCTTTCTTGATCAGGGCCCCATCCTGGCAAGTGGGTGGACACTACCTCCATGTCCTCTTCGGGCTTGCTGACTTTTCCTCTCCAAAGGGCATGGGCACTGTGGACTCTTTCAAGCTTATTTATCAGGCAAGGGCTTTAGAAGAGAGATTGAATCCAGCTGTCAATGACTCTTCTGAAACAGGTCAGGCAGACAAGGAGAGTTTGTAGTGCTAGGTAATAACCTTGCTTGGATCCTCTTGTGAGAGACAGTGGCAAGAGGAACCTGGCAGGTAGCTTGCTTGGGAGGGGCTTGGCAAGATGATGAATGGGCTGGCTTTTTGCCCCAGGCAGAGGGGCAGTATCCTCTCTCCTCCCAAAGGATAGGGAAGGAAAGATTTGGCTCACAGGGACAGTTTTCTAGAGTTTTGGCACAATGCTTATATCCATTAAAGTTGCTAGGATTATTTAACATTTATTAGTGTTTTTACTACATAAAGGGACCACTTGTCAAAAAGGGGCCACTTGTCAGCTTTTACCCCAGAGCACTCCACTCATCAGAGGACAAAGGAAGGTCCAAGGTCACGGTTGTATGAATTCACGCACATCTCAGTACCTTGCATATATCTGGTTATTGGCATCGCACCAAAAATATGACATGCTCACTCCCTTCTAAGTATTTGTTGTAGTGCAGTTAGCTTTCTCATTGCTGTGACATAGAATCTGACAAAAAGCAGCTTACAGAGGAAAGGGTTTATTTTGGCTTATATTCTCGAGGAAAAGCTCCATGATGGCAGGAAAAACAATGGCATGAGCAAAGGCTGGACACCACCTCCTGGCCAACATCAGGTGGACAACCACAACAGGAGAATGAGTCAAACACTGTTAAGGGGAAGCTGGCTGTAACACCTATATGTCCACCTCCAACAAGGTTCCAATTCCAAAATTACCATCCACTGGGGATCAAACATTCAGAACACGAAACAAATCACCACCTTCTGCCTCTGGCCAGCACAACTGATAATCACATATAATGTAAAATGCAATGCACCTAGTCCAACACCAAAAGTACACATAGTTTTTATCAATCTCGATAATGTTCAAACATTCCCATAATTCAAGATCTTAACTAAGCCGTAATGTGAAAAAAAATCCCTAAAAACCATAATGGCACAGAATAAATATTCACACTGCAAAAGATGGCATTGGACATAGCAAAGCCAGATCGAACCAATAAAAGATTAAAAACAAACAGGGCAACATCAAACTCTAACTCCAAGTCCAATAATTCTAAACAGTGACAGGTCTCCGGAGCTCCAATTCTACCCCTCAAACTCTGCTACTCACAGTCTGGGAAAACTCCATCAGCTATTGGCAGCTCTCCTTGCAGCCATCCCATAATCCTGGCATTTCACTGGGTCTCCACTGCAACCCACAGTTCATTGTCATGGCTCCATTGGGCTTCCACAAAGGGCCTTCAACAAGACTGTTCCACATTGTCCATGGCCATTTCCAAAAAAACAAAACCATGTTGCACATTCAATGACCCACTTTCCTGCATTTGTTATACTACATAGTACCAGGTGGGCCACCAATTTGTTAATCCAGGGGGGAATAAATCTGACTTTGAAGAGCAGAACATCTGTAGCATTCAGGCCCCTTAACTTTCCAGAGTCCGCATTCTTCCTGCTGTCCCAGTGCAGATCCCACGGCCCAATCTCAGTAGTTGTAATTTCTCAAACAGTTGCAGCTGAATGGGCAGCAGTGTCAGCCCAGAGAGAGATTTCCTTTCTTTCTGTGCCCTCTCCATCTGCTCACACCAGTCCATTTCTACACATAGTAACCCTGCACAAGTTCTCAGGACACAGGCAGGCAGAACATAGCAAGCCTCTCACACAAACTGCCTCATAGTTCTCACTGCATTCAGATCTTTCAACTGTGACCAGAATGGTCCATGCAGCTGTACTTAAAGTACTGCAAGGTGTTGCTTAGGGCAAGGTTTCAAATCATTCCATATTCCTCCTGCAAATCAGTTCCAAAAGGCCCAAGCCATAGAATCAGGGTGCTAGCAGCAACACACCTACTCCTCGGTACCAATTTAACGGTTGTGGTCAGTTTCTCCTTGCTGTGACAAACATCTTACCAGAAGCAGCTTGTGGGAGAAAATGGGTTTATCTTAGCTTAAGGACTTGAAGGAAAGCTCCATCATGGAGGGGAAAATGATGGCATGAGCAGAGGGTGGACACCACCACCTGGCCAACATTGGATGGACAATAGCAACAGATTGCCAAACGCTGGCAAAAGGAAGCTGATTATGTCAACCATAAGCCCAACCCAACAACACACCTCCATCAAAGTTCCAATTCCCAAATTGCCATCAGCTGGGGAGCAAGCATCCAGAACACATACGTTTGTGGGGGACACCTGGATCAAACCACACAGTCTTGTTTGAATCATGTTTAGACCAAAGCAGAGACATTTTTCACAGCTGGGCAATGGTGCTATGTAGAACTGAGCTTCATAGGGAAATGAACTTGCAATACTACTTGAAAGTGCAATGAAATTAGAAGCACTCTTGATGCCAATCATAAGAGGAATATTTAAAAATGACAATGTAACCAAGCTAGGATATTCTGTACCTATTACAATGCATGTTGCAAATAGAACCACAGGATATGACGTGGGAAGATGGTCAAGACTATAAATGGAAAAACAGCAATTTTACTTTCACAATAAACCATTTATATTAAAAACACATAGACATGTTCAAGAATGTGCATACTTGCACAGAAGAGATAATTGCATAATTTTTATGCACGTATTTTTGTTTTCTGTTTTATAAGAATAATATATCCTTGTCACTTGTGTCACCTAAAGAAGCAGAAACTGCCAGGTTATAAGTGATCTGAAGTGAGAAGCCTCAGATCTGAGAGACAGAGTGTCTTCCCTCATAACTCTGCATGCTGAAAAAGGCCAGGAATGTGGCTGGGCTTGGTTCTCCTCAGTCCTGGCCTGGTGGCTAGTGGTAGTGATCAATATGGGTTTAAAAATGGCTGAGCGTGCTTGTGATCCACACCCACCCAAGGGATCCCCCATTTGTCTTCATTTGCTCCTGTTATCTGAGGTGTTTGTGTTAATGGGAGTGAGGGCTGGCACTGTAACGTTTGGCTCCTTGGCTTGAGGAAAGTCACACGTGACTATTTAAGGTGCTTTTCTGCAGTTACTTTCTTAGATCTTGACAACTGCTGAGTGGCGAAAGAGCCAGTATTGTATTTATAGCTCCAATTTTATTCTATGCCGATGCCAGTCACATACTAATAAAAAATAAGGTGCATTATGGTCATGCAGTCTGATGGCATATGATAGCTATATTCTTAACTCTTAGAGCTATTTGAATATATATGTTCTCATTGAAGTTAGGAGTCTTGTCTTTTCAACTTGGAGGTAGCTTCTATAATTGTTTACAATGCTACCTTTATACTTACTAAACACTTAGTAAGTGCCTGTTGGCTGTATGTATGGCTATATTAATGGATTGAGTAGTCTGTGCTGTTGTTTTAATAAGAAATATACAGAAAAAGAGTGAGGTCAGTATAAATACAGCCATGAACTGAAAACTTTATAAAAGATGCCTGTCTTTCCCACAAAATTCCTCGGGCCGTTTTATATTTAAAAATAAATAATTTCATTTTGAATGGTGGGAAAAAATAAATAATTTTGAATAGTGAGAAAAAGATCACAAAATTAATATAAATGCCTGGGGAGCACCCATATATTCAGTATCTTTATTTAACAAATGCTAACAGTCTGTCATGCTTACATCTGATTGGTTTCTCTTAAGAAACAAACCATTTCACTTACGTGAAAGCTCTGTGGATCTCTTCCCAATTCCATTTCCTTCACTCACCTCTTAGAGGAAGGTGCTTCTCTGTGGGAAGCTATACTTGATTTTATGCTTTCACTTTTTATGTAAGTATATACTTCATTATACCATCTAGAGTCCCATGTCATTTAAAATTTACACAGTGACACCATGGTGTAGAGATCCCTTCAGTGATGGTGACTTACTCTCAGAAAGTCGATTTGTCCACATTGATGATGTAGCTCTTCATTCATTTTTAACCGCTTCATGCTATTCTTTGATCTATTTATTGCCTATTGATACATATGTAGTCCCTGACTGATGTATACCTAGATCTTACACCTGATTTTTCCAAATTGTTAACTGTGCTAACAACAACAACCTCATGATTATCTGTCTACGTGTGAGAACAGTCCCTTCCAGCTTGCATTCAGTTAAATGGCTCAACTGTTGGGGAATTATGTTTTCAACTTCACTGAATATTGGTGAAATATCCTCCCATAGGTGCTCTAGCTGACATTCCCACCTAGCTGCCCAGAACAGTGCCTTCTTCTTCATATTCTAGCTGGTACTTGTGTTCAACCTCTTTCTCTTCTGGTGATTCTAATGGGAGTTGATTTTTGGCCAGTCCTGGCTGTGTGACAAAGTTCAGCTCCTACCAGCAAGCTTTATGCTCCAGATTTGTGAAATATCACATGGCCTCTTACCCTGGCCAAAGCCATTCCCTTTGCCAAGAGGGCATTTCTTGCCATTAAACAGCAAGCATCTTCTTTCCCTTCAAATCCCAGTGAAAATGACCTCTGTGCCACTTGCTCAGATTTCATTTGTTCCCTCCTCTTGCTCACACAGATGTCCAGCAACCTCTTAGTTGTACTCACCATGTCGTATTATTGCCTCCTGTGTTTCCATCACTGTGGACTGTGTATAGGTGTATTAGTCAGGGTTCTCTGGAGGAACAGAACCAACAGAATGAATTGTAGTGAAAAAGGGGGATTTACTGAATTAGCTCATTCATGGCAGTCCCACAATTGTTGTCTGCAAGTCCAATGGTCAGGAAACAGTAGCCCCTCAGTCCACCTGACTGGATGCCTCAGCAGTCCTAATTCAGCACTGAAAGTCTAAAGGCTTCCTGGGAGCCACTGGTCTTCAGTCCAGGATGGAAGGCTGAAGAAGCTGTGTTCCAATGATGATGAAGAGATGCATAAGAACAAGTACTGCCATCAGGCAGGCAGGGAGGCAGGGAAGGAGAGAGAGATTTCTTTCCCCTTTTATATAGCCTTAGGGTGGGGTCTTGAAACCCTATCCCAGACTTGTTGGCTTCCAGAGTCTCTAGGATGGGATGTTCATTTCTAGCTTCCCTGAGCTTCCTTACATCCTGCCCCCTACTGAGAGGGCTGCCTTCCTGAGAACCTCAGAGACCCACCCAAGATTTCTGAAAAGGTCAAGTTGACAACGAAACTTAACCAATACAAGTCCATCCCTGGTCAACTTGACATCAAACCATATCTCCTTACATCATACTTAAAGTGCAAATGAAGACAGTAACAAGATTATAATTCTGTTTAACATGATATAACTATTCCACATACAACTGCAAGCACATAATCTCTCCCAACACAAGGCAAGGTTCCTTGAGGAATGCTTAATCTCAATATTATTTACATAATAGAGAAATAGAGAAAAACAAAGTTATTGGTGTACATATGCACAAACATTCTTAACAAAATAAGACAAAAAAGAAAACCTCATGGCAATTACAGCCCCTGTATTTGTAACTGGTCACATGGCCTTAGCTGGTGTTTGTGACTACCTTCTTCTGCTACCTGTTCTGTATTTCCTCCACCTTCAGCAAGCCCCTCACCAGATCTTGGTTCTTTACCTGGAGGGGTGACCCACACTTTCATTCCTGACAGATATGGGCCATTTGTCACACTGCCTTGATTGGGTGTTGATAACAGGGCATGGTACCACCAAGATGAGCCCTATACAGTCTCCTGCACTCCAGACATACTCTTCCTTGCCTCCATTGTGGAGGAGCAGTTCAATTTCTCCCTGGTAGTCTGGATCAATCACTTCTGCTAACACTGTAACTCCTTTCTTAGCCTGGTGATTGGACGGCATCAGGGGCCCAAAGTGGCCAGGGAGGGAGTCTTAGCTTCCAGTTCAATGGGATGCTCTTTGTGCCTCCTGGCAAAACACCCCCTTCCCATACCTCTGAACCAATATTTCTAGGTCAGTGGAGCATAAGGTTGTGGGAACAGTTAGCAAAAAGTTGGCTAATGGGTCACTTGGGGTGATGGTAAGTGGTACCATTCCCATTCCACCCCTTGTTTCCTGGACCCGTGAATCCAGGCTATAGGAGAAACAGTACCATATGTCAGACACTTTTTTAACCTCTGTGCCACTTGCTTAGATTTCATTTGTTCCCTCCTCTTGCTCATATAGCTGTCCATCAACCTCTTTGTTGTACTTAGATGTTGTATTCTTGCTTCCTGTGTCTCCATCACTGGATTGTGTATGGGGTAGGATATTGTTAGGTGTCATCTTCACTTTTCTCCCGTAGGCAGCTTAGTATGTTTGTTATGTAAATGTATGAGTAGATGAATGAATATATTACCCCAACATAATCTGCCAGATGCTTTTCTAGGTCTTGGGGATGTCTCAAAGGGCCACCTTGTTAACTTTGTGTTCTCATTGAACTTACACACATGCACTTGTTGAGGTGGGAGTGGGGGTTGCCAATACATAGATGAACACATCAGTGTGTGCTATGTCAAGGGATAAAGGGCCAGGAAAAGAAGTCAAGTGGTAGAGAGGGGAGCAGGTGCTCATGGTGTCCCATATCAAGTCCCTTCTACAACTCTGACTTCAGGTGCGCTGCTGATGTTTCTGAGGAGCTGCCGGTCGTGCTGGGAGCCACAGCCTGCCTGTGTGCTGCAGTCTATACTCTAGCCATTCCCTTGGCAGGCAGAGTTCGAATTGCCCTCAGTGACCATCAGCTCAGTCCTCTAGCTTGTCCTGAATTTCTCTTCTTACATTTTCACTTCTCCATTTCCTCCAACAAACATTCCACTCCCAAGCCCTGACCTCTTAGATCAGAGGAACCCAAACTAAGAGAATGCTGAAGGGGCTGTGAATTGATGAGGGTAGTTAGGAAAGGATTTCTTGGATGGAGGACTTAAATGGAAAGAGAGGAAGCTTGTGTGCACTTGGAGGCAGGATGTCTCAGATCAGGGGAACAGCAAATCTAACCCCTTTCCTGACCCTGAGTGGGGGTGTGCTTGAGTCACAGCTAAGAGAAACAGCTGGAGCAGACGTGGTCAGGGTGAGGTGGGAGGGGAAATGGGATGCTGTTAGCCAAGATAGGGACTCAAGTTTATTCTGAATGAATCAAATGGATCTGAACAGAGGAGAGGCCCAGGTCTGAAATGAGCAAATACACACACACACACACACACACACACACACACACACACACACACACACACACACATGCATCCTTTTGATTGAAACAGACCTAACCAAATAATTTGATGACAGAGCTTCCAAGTCATGCAGATCTGAAGGGCAATTGTATTTCACGAGACAGTGTTGAATCACAACCAACTGTTCTGGTCAGGACTGATTTGATTCCGCACTTAGATAACCCTGAAGTCAGCTGCTCTCAAGAGTTGCTTTGGTAAGCCTGTGGAAGGGGGAGAGATGGAGGAGGGAGTGGACGATAGGAATTTGAGTCCAGGTGGAATTTCAGCAGGTGCCAAGGATTTTGAAAATAGTGTGTGAGGTGGGGAAGAGGTCATGGAGTGCTCCTTGCTTTGGGAGATAGGTGGATGGATGTCGAAATATGAGCTACTTGGCAATGTGCTGTATGTAACAGGTAGCCTGGGAGTTAAGGTAAGCCTCCCTTAAGAGCAAAACCTTACAACTGCAGGAGATTTAGTAACTCAAGAGGTTTTCATGTAAGAAACTGCTAACAAGCAGTTTGATTACTTTTGCATTTCCTGCGGTGAAGGGAAGCAGAATCACCAGGTTCTGTGGCACTATTACCCTTGAAAAGTGACATTTTCTTTACTGTTGGAACTTTTGTTCTTTATGCATGGGTATGTGTGAGAGAGTTCATGTATGTATGAGTGTGCATGCATGTGTGGGTAGAGGCCAGAAGGACAACTCAGGTGCCGTTCTAAGGAATGCTGTCGACCTCTCAGCTAGCATCTCTCACTGGCCTGGAGCTCATCAATTAGGCTAGACTGGCCAGTCAGGAAGCCCCAGGAATCTGCCTCCCCAGCACTGGTGTAACAAGTATATGCCACCATCCTGGCACTTTTACATGGCTTCTAAGAGACCACACTTAGTTCTTCATGAATGTAAGGCAAGCACTTCACGAGCCCTATGGCTGGGATTTTTGAAAGAGGCATTTAGAGCATTTATTTGGTGTTTGGTTTGGAAAAAAATGAGCACCCTGATCAGATTCCATAGTAAAATAACTTCCCGTTTTGTTTTAGGAGCAAAAGGGCCTAATAATGTAGGGATGCAGAAGGTCTGTGTGTGGAATTACCCAGGCTGGGTGGTCTGGGATCAACTCTCCTCGGGGGTCCTGAGGAAGAAAAATGATAAAAGTTCAAAGGAGGGCCATGCCTTTTCCCTTTTTGGCAACTCAAGAATGAATAATCCGACACTAATCTGACTTTCTCTGGGCCTCCCGTTCACCTGCTCCGTGTGCATTGAGTTTATCATCACCGACAGAGCTGGAAAATGGAGGTCAAATTTCATTTTGGCCCTCAACGTGATAAAAATGACCTGCAGAAAGGTAGATGACAGGTTGTTATTTTATGCCCTGGAAAATTGCAAAGATCAGATGGAGTGTCTTCTGTGTCCTCTTTTCCTCCTTTCCCCTCCCTTCTTGCATGGCTGGTACCAACTTTCCTTAGTAATGTATCATAAATGCACATCCTGATTTGTTAGAAGTGTGGTCAAGGTTTAAAACAAGAACAATCTATTTCTAACTGGCAACTTCCATCAGTCCAGGTTGACTGGGCACCTCTCACTGCGTGAGTTCTTTACGGAACTACTGACAAGCCATAAAAATATCCAGTGCACAAGCGTGACATTCAAACACACTGTCTCTTCTGCTTATAGTTCATTGACTCCCAGAAGTCAGCTATTTATAGCAATTAATGATTTCTAAGCAATTAGATTCCCCTGTTTCAACAACGATCATGTTGGAGGATAAATCCTTCCTCACAGAAATGTGCAGGGCAGACACTTTCAGATATGGGAAGAGAAACCAAAGTTGGCTTACACAAGGCAGGGGAAGATTTTTTTTTCTAGCACTTGAGGTGGACTAGGGGTCACCTCAGATAGACCATCAGGAATAGTCTCTGCATCAAGATACCTCAAACTCAAGAGGTGCTTGACTCCCACGTAGCTTTGCCCCCAAGGATGAGCGTGAAGGCATCTACCTGTCCTTTCTCAGGAGCCTTCCCTTGCAGCCTTCTCCACTGGAGGTCCTGCACGAGTCAGAACGACTCTTTCTGCTTTGCTTTGTAGAGATCATTGCAAGGGCTTATCTTGGGTAATTGTTATTACTACCATCTGTATTACGGTATAATTACCTTTCCAAAACGCTGGATCTCTTTACTTGATGTTTAAAGATAAGTAATAGTCAAATAATTGCAAAGCTTGAGAGACAGAGCAGGAGCACTGTGGTCGAGGGGGGCTGTGGAGGGAGCATGCTTTTCTTCCCGTTTCTTCTCAGGGTGACTGAGAGTCTTCCCTTGCTTCCTCAATTTTGACACAGACTAAATGACTAATTCAACACTGTGGAATTCATCCTTATCCCAAGCAGATCAGCAAAATCAGCAGGGTAGCAGGTAGCCAAACCTAACGTGCTACAAGTCTTGACTGGTGAATATTCTTTCCTCTCCTGAGAACTCAGAGGGACAGAGCAGATGAGGTGGGCTCAAGACTCCCCCACCATGACCTCATTGAGAGGAGGCAGACAGATATAATGGGGTCTCTTTCCTCCTGACCCCTCAACTTTAAAAAAAAGAAAAAAAGCAGTCCAGGGTTGGAGAAATGGCTTAGCAGTCAAGGAACTTGCCTTCAAAATCTAATATCCTGGGTTTGAGTTCCCATTTCCCATGTAAAGCCAGATGCACAAAGTAGTGCATGCATCTGGAATTCGTTTGCAGAATTCATTTGCTAGAGGCCTTGGTGTGCCCCCCTCTCTCTGCCTGTCTCTTTTTTCTTTGTCTCTATCTGCTTGCAAATCAATCAATAAAATATTTTTTAAAAAGCAGTCAATTGGAATGTTTTCTTTGGTGGTCCTTTATGTGTGAAGTGTGAGGGACAGTTTGGTGATTCAACTTCAATGTGCTTGTTGGGAAGCCTAATCATCTGCAGAACAGTAGCTGCCTTGTGAACCAGGGACTTTTTCTGTGAATTATAGAGGATAAATAACATGATGTGGATAGAAAGGTATGAAAATGAGGAGAATGGGGAAATGAAGAAAATGAGCTGAAGAGATTTATTAAATGGTAATGGAGAGAAAAAGAATGTCAATATCCTGCAAGTTTGTATAAAATATAAGTCTGGAATTATGGCCTTAAAATTGATATTCCCATTCTTGCTTGCTGTTCAGTGCTTTTGTTTCTTTCTGGAAATTCACTTGATTAAGCAAAACTGGCTCAGTGTTTATCTTCTTAAATTCTTAAACACATTAGACACATGAATTACTTTGAGCATGTAGACTCAAGGAGTAGTTACAATGCTTACGAAACACTGAGATAAGTATTGGCTTGTAAAATACCAGCCACCCCTTAACTCACCTTTGGAATGAAAACTTTTGGCAGCTGTAATTACTATTATAGAAGTGCTTCTGACCATTTGAGGGTTATTGTTGCTGTCAATCATCCTAATCTTTTCATTAGAATGACATCATTTCATCTTCACAAGAGCCCTATAGGTAATAATTATAACCTTTTCAGTTTTACAGGTGAGGAAACTTAAGTGTTAAAGAAGGTAAATAAGTTGTCCAGAGTTATATTACTTGAGAAAGGAGTGTAGCTTAGCAGTAGAGAGCGTGCTTGGCAAGATATTGGTTGTCTAGTATCTTCAAGGTTGAGTCTCTTCCTAGAGGAAATAGCATCTCCTAGCTTGCTTCGTTCCCTCCATAGATCCCAGAGTCATTCTAAGAGCATTTGATGTACAGATTTATTATTGTTGTAGAATATTTTTGTTTGCAAGAAGAGAGAGGGAGAGAAAAGAGAGAGGGGGAGAAAAGAGAGAGGGTATGAATGGGCCTACCAGGGCCTCTTGCCACTGCAAACAACATCCAAACACATGTGTCATTTTGTGCACTTGGCTTTATGTAACTTCCGGGGATTGAACACTGGCTGTCATGCTTTTCAAGCAAGTTCCTTTAACCATCTCTCCAGCCCGCTATTTTAAGAAATATCTACAAACCCATCAGAGCTAACATTCAAATAGAGTTATAGTTTCCTAATGTGCGTGTATGTGTGTGTGTATGTATGTGTGTGTGTTTGTGTATGTGTGTGTTTAGAGTTTACAGAAATGTAACTCTTCCTACCTAATTTGCACTGTTGGGCCACTGACATTTGAAACTCCTGTATCATTTTTTTTCTTGTTCAAGGATGGATCTCCTGCACGAGTGTGATGATAAACTCTGGCATGCATTGTGAACAGTTTTGTCAGATGTTTTCTAGAAAAGCGGATATGGGTGAAGGCAGGTAAAGAAAGCATGAAATGTGACTGTTTGTGGGAGTTGGAAGGTGTAACAACCGTTATCTTCTCACTGCTGGGGCAAAATACGTGGTCAGAAGCAACTTATGGAGGGAGAGGGTTTATTTCTCACTTACAGTTTTGAGAGGAAGCTTCATCGTGGTGGGAAAAGCATGACAAACACAGACAACCGTAAGTCACATCTCCACACATCCACAGGGAGGAAGTAGAGTGAGCTTTCCAGCATGGACAAATGGGGCTGGACTATAAAATCCCAAGGTTCATCCCCAGTGACTTCCATCCTCTTGCAAGGCTCTCCCTCCAAAGCTCCACCAGCTGAGGATTTTACAACATGAGGCTGTGGGGGGACCTGCCACACTCAAGCCACCTTAGAGTGAGCTGCGAGGTCAGAGAGGAATGTCATAGGCAGGGGAAAGCAAGGAAACTGAAGGCAAACACACCTTCTCTCTTTGTCACGCACTCTTACTTTGTTGGTTAAGCAGATTAACTGAGAAATGAGTTGAGTCCATGCTAGCTGTTTTAATGAAGGGTCCCCTATTTAAGCATGGAGAGAGCATAGTTAGTAGAGAGCTGTTTATTACCAAGTCTGTCATGGTTTTTCTTCCTTTCTTTGTTTATTGAAGGGACTCCTGATTGCATCTCTGCTTTGTGGAGGCGCTGTGCTGGGTCCTGGAGCACCAAGGAAAGGCTGGTGCTCTGGGCCTGCCCTTATAGAGAAAGAGCTCACACTGAACAATGAACATGCCCTGGGCTTCATAAAGCCCAGGCAGAGTCCTTGGGATTGGGATTGATCCTTAGAAATGTAACATTAATCCCTGTTGAGTGGCACCCCCATATGCGAAACGGAGTAGGTGGACCCTTCTTGGGACAGTGTCTCTTTCTTGAGTCCTGATGAAGCAATGAACATGGGTAAAACCCACTCAAGTTTCACTGTGGGATGTTTCCAGCCATGATGCACTCATGAAGGTGGGAACACATGAGGGGCTGCTGTTCAAAGTCCCTGCCTTCCACTCCTCGGGCCTCTGTACAATTGACGGAAATTGGAGGGCAAAGCTTAGCTCCTTGTTTCCGTGGTGAATATCTGAACCATTTCACTTCTGCAGCAGCTTATGAGTTCCCAGCCTGGCCTCTTGCTATTTGCTCCGTAGTTACAGCTGAAGACCAGCTCAGTAAAGACAAATACATCTTAAACAGATAGATTACCGCATTTTGAGCAGAGAAAACCAGAACTGGAAACACCAAATAGTTGGATCTTTGTGCGAAAAGTCACTAAACATCCTTAAATTTGTGTTACAACTTAAACACGCCAAAGCTTTTGCATTGATAGACTCAGTAATTGATCTACATCTCTTTCCCCACTTTGTCTTTCCTAATGTCCTCGTGCTGGGGAGAAAACAACATCTCTAATTTACATGTCCAAATTGGTTTCAACTTACTTATATTGAAAGATAATAGATTTCTTTTTCTTATAATTAATGTTGTCTGAAAACATAATACAGATTGAACTTATCATTGTACAGATCTTAAGATTTTAATATTTTTTGCAGAGGCATAAATAGCGTGTGGCTATAATTATTTCATTATGTATGTATAAAAATAGGATATGGCAAAAGTACATGCTTTCCCTCACTGATTACCCTAATGTCTCCCAAATTTCCTGATTTACAATATTCTCTAAGGATGTAGATTTTTCTAATTGAAGTACAGTAATTTGCATATTTTTAGACCTTGTTGACACAGTTAATTGATATGTCATTACTTATATCATGCTGAATATAATTTTTGCTCTTTATTCACGGCAGACTTACAATGCTGTCCTTTTGGGGGGGAGAACTCAGCTTTCTTTGTCTTGCTCTCCTTTCTGCTTAGCAAGGGTTTCTCTAAGGAAAACCAAGGTTTTCTGTTCAGCTGAGTATGGACCGAGAGCATAACAGTCTGATCACTTTCCACACAGGAGGAAATGTACATTGTCCCTAACAGTTTTATTTTTTTATTTTCAGAAGATGTGCACAGGCTAGTATCTCAGTTAACCCAGGGTAACCCTTGAGAAGGGGATCACTACACTTCTTTTACCCATAAGCACATAGTGGTAGAGGGGGCCTTGAGCCTGGTTCAGGGTCCAAGGGTTGGAGGATGGTAGAGCTGGATGAGACACAGCTGTTCTGTCTCCAGAACAATCGTTTTCCCACTCAGAATCCACCAGAGAGGCACAGCAGAGTGACTAGAAGCAGATGCAAGTCAGGGCCGGAAACTAAAGAAGAAATGCCAGTGTATATGAGCTTTGAGACAGAGAGGGAAAGGCCACCTCTTGGTGTCAGTCTAGGTGTGTCTTCAGCAGTTCATGGTCAGTTGTAAGGTTGTTCCTGTCCCTTAACTGAGAGCTTGGAGTGGCAGTTTGCATTCTCCCTAAGGGGTAAGGCCTAAGTCTTTTGCTCCTCTGTCATTCTCACAATGCTTTGCTACATGCAAATGAGGCAGTCAAAGGTGAATGAATGAACCACTGAATGGCATTCTTCAGATTTTACTCTTGAGTCCTTATTGTTCTCCTGATGGCCAGTGAATATGTTCACCCATGCTGAGGTCACGGTTACACACAGGCCTTCTCAAGGGATGATCACTTTTTGCCATTCTCCTCTTTTCGTTATCTTTCTTTTTCTCTCTTCCAAAGCCCCATTCCCCAGACCTGAGAGTTCTCTTGTTAGAAAGATGGCTAGGATTTGCCCCCACACTTCTGCGGCTTGCTAACGATGCAGGATCTGCTTCTGGTGGACTTCCAAGTGTGCAATCCATCCAAACAGCTGAAACTCACAACAAATGGAGTCCAGAAAGCATGTGAAGGCGAGACATTATCGGATAATGGGAAAAGCATTGGCCTGGGAGTGAGACAGACCTGGGCATGGCTCCAAAGTCTGCCATTAGCTCACTGTGCAACCCTTGGCAAATCGCTCCTTGGAGCCTCAGTTTACTTCTCTGCACATCAGGACTCTAGTTAATGCATCCCTCTGAAGGCAGTTCAGGGGCTGGTGTGTAAAATGTCTGGCCTGGTACCTGCCACCTGCCAGATGCTGTTTCTTTTCCCTCACTTGTGGCCAAGCTCACACTGGCTCCATTGAGATGAGTTGTTCAGAAAATACACAACACTTCATTCTTTATTTCCAGACACGGACCCCCATAACTTTTCATACTTTTGGCAGCATGCACACATACAGAGGTGTGGCTGTGGGCCGCTTCCCTCATGACATTGTTAAATACTGAGCTGCCATGATTGGCACATGGAGCAGGGTTTGGGGCTGTGCAGAACCCCTCTGTTCTCTAGAGCCCCGGGGGACACTGAGAAGTTTCCACCAGCAGTGGAAACTGCCAGACTTGAGAAGGAAAGCTGATCATGGCTGGAGTTTGTCTGCGTTTCTAATGGTACGAGGTAATAGGGCTGTGCAGACCTGTGGTGAATCCCTGTTGCTACAGTCAGCGCCACATTGCTGGGACAAACATCCAACCAGACACAGTTTATGGGAGGAAAGGGTTTATTTCAGGCTTCCAGAGTCCAGGGGAGCACCATCAATGGCAGAAGCAGTTGGCTCTTTTCCGTAGATTTAAGCAGAGAGACACAACTGTAGCAAACAAACACCAGCACCCACAAGCACAAACCCCAGGGCTCAAACTGCTTTCTCCCCACCTTTGGGCTGGAATTCAGATTCACCCCTAAAACACACCTTAGGGCTGGACAGCAAGATCTGCTCTCAGTAACATCTCTACCCCAGTAGGGGGGGCCTTTGCTTACTGGAGATTTGAAATTTAAGCCCGAGTTTATGGGCCATATATTCAAACTATAACACCCTATCAACCTTTGAGTTGCAGGAAAACAAGAGTCCCTGTCTTTAAAAAAAAAGGTGGATTTTGCCTGAGACAGGACACCTGAGATTGTCCTCTAGCCTCTATAGGCATGTAGACACATATGCATATATAGCTCCCCCCCAATGATCGACCTCCCAGTCTAAAACAGAGCCTTCATGCTACACTCCCTCAACTCTTTCAAGGGATCCGATTACATGTGCTTCAGGAATGCTTACTCACCTGTTACTTAGGTGCTGTGACCTCCATGAAGGCAGAGTACATATATTTGTTTCCCCTTTTGTATAAGGACTGACACACAGCCTATGCTATAACAGAGACTTAATGTTCAGTTTTGATTCGCTAGATGAATTGAATACACATATGCACCATGTCATTGCTGATCCGAAGGGGTCCTTAGCAGATATCTAACAACAAAACTTCTCTTTCTTGGAGGAAGATAGTGAAAGCCAAGATCTGAAGCTTTCCAGGCCAGTTTAGGCTAAGCACATCAAAAAGCAATGGATGGCGGATCCTGAACCAGAAACTGGGATTGCTGAATTCCAGCCCAATGGATTTACTTTTGGATAATGTTAGAGGTAGACGACTGTGCTAGTTAGTTAGTACATGGAATGCTCCAGAAAAAAAACTTGAGGAAAGTGACAGCTTTGAAGAATGCTCAAAGAATGTTAGTCATGATCATTACGTCACTCATTCCATCACCATCACCATCATCAGCCAACAAGGACATTTGCAGATCCAGTGACTTTATCTTACGGTACGTAGGCAAAGGGGACTTGTATTCATGGCATCTCATTTCCTTAAAATTTCCAGTACTAAGATAGCTTAGGTGGTAAAATGCTTACCTTGCAAGCATGATGACCTGAGTTCAGTCCCCAGAACCCATGATGAAACAAGTCTGTATTGTGGCATACACTTGTAATTCCAGCACTAGGGAGGCAGGAAAATAGTGGATCCTTGGGGCTTTATTGGCAGTGAGATGTCCAGGTTAACGAGAGACCCTGTCTCAAAATATAACAAAACCAAAAGGCGGGTGGATAGCTGTTGAGGTTGTCCTCTGATCTAATGTACACACACACACACACACACACACACACACACACACACACACACACACAATCCAAAAGTCCTTGAAGAGGCAATGGAAGCTGTTATTTGGTAATTTAAAAATAGTAAAAGATATATTCAATTTTTTTACAAATAGATGCTGATTTATTTTTTTAAATTTTATTTACTTATTTGAGAGAGAATTTTTATTAATGAGAGAGAGAGAGAGAGAGAGAGAGAGAGAGAGAGAGAGAGAGAGAGAGAAACTGGTGTGCCAGGACATCTTGTTGCTACAAACTCCAGACACATGTGCCACTTTGTCGCCTGGGCTTATGTGGATACTGAGGAAGTGAACCTGGGCTGTCAGGCTTTGCAAGCAAGCGCCTTTAATCACTGAGCCATCTCTCCAATTTATAGATGCTGAATTAAAAGAACCTTAAGGAGCATGTCTGGAAATGTCCTTGATGGTCCCAGCAGGGGTCCATATTTTCACTGGCACTTTGTTGCTTTCCTTCCTTTGGCAGCCTTGCCCACGATCCTGACTGCTGGTGGCTCTGAGTGGGCTAAGGGATCAACTGTGGCCCTTCGCACAGATGCCTGTGCTTACAAGTGGCCCCAGTTGGTTCTTCACATCTTTGCAAACTACCTTCAAAGACTCCAATTGCCTTGTGAGGTGTGGATAATGTAACAATGGAGATTTTGGGAGTTTTTTTTTTATACCAACAGGCTCTGTTTGGAGGTCTTTTTCTTTACTGATACCTAGTTGACTTGATTGTTACAGCATTCCTGTGAAGTGGGTTCTGTGCATAGATAGAGTTTCCTGAGACCTGGGAAGTGTGAATAAATCACCCAAGGTCACCCCAGGGGGATATGGTATGTGATACATTTGTGTCCAGGTATTCTACTCTAGAAGAACCAGTGCTCTTAATAACTGGGTGATCCTGACTCTCCTGTCACTGCTGCAGTATGACAAACGGGATGATGGGAAGCCCACATTTCTATTGGGATGTTTGGATTTGCAGAGGTTCCATCTCGCACTCTGAGGCATAGGCATGGTACCTCTGTCTCTGTTCATCGGTGTGTCTCTCTTGTCTTTCCTGCTGTCTATCATTTGCTCCTCTTTCCCCGCCTCCTGCCTCATACATGATCAGTCTTCAGTCTCCATAGGGTTTATGCAGTCAGTATCCACAAGCCACAGATTCATGACTGTTCAAATTGAACTTCTACATGAGTAACTAAAGGTTAGTTTAAGATTCTTTTTTGGGGCCTTTTTCTTCTCCTTCCACCCACTGAAATATCTGCTGGCAGATTCTGACCCAGGGACGATTCTTCACACCTAAAGTGCTTTTGCTGCTTTAAAAGAGGGAAATGGGTAAAAATCCCAAAGCCACAAAAGAAAGCGATGCTCTCAACTAGAAGGGAAATCTATTCTGCCTGGTTATCAACCTGCAATAAATCATGCGGTGAAAGTTGGGAACTGCTGTGTCTGCTCCCTGGACTGTGAGGGCAGAGACAGCACACACAGGCAGCACCCATACCCTTGAGAGGGAGCAGTGGCCTGTGTTGATTGTGTGCGCCTGGAACACTGGTTCACAGATGAGTGCTTCTGGACTGCAGCAGGCATGCTCACCCTGGGCTTTTGGAAAATTCCAGAGTTTGCTTTGGTAAATGGAACCAGGACCCAGCCTTTAGTTTTAAGATCAGAAAAACCATACACCTCTGTTTCTCTAGTATAGGACTTAAGAATTTTAATGACTTTTCTCAATTACCTTGTGACAGGTTGAGTTTTTTTGTGGAGGGTGGTGAAGGACATAATTACCCAAGTTTCAGGAAATACCCAGTATTTCATGAGAGAAAATGTCAACATTTGGTACAACTGATGATTTCATTTTCTGTGTGTGAAAACAGAGGCAAATGTCTGTATTTGAGGAGAGTAATTGTATAGATCAGTGTCTGCACTTTTCTCAAACACACTGTTAAAATTATAATTAAGCTTCTATACCTGATGGACAGTGACCGAAGCCCTCAGAGCACAGTGGCTTTTCAGAGGCTCACCACCACAGGGGGCTCATGGGAGCAGTGTGGAGCAGTTTCCAGTGTTTCTTCTTCTCTTGCATGTGCGTGTGTGTGTGTGGTATTCACATGTGTGTGTATGCATGTTAATATGTAGGATCCATGTGCACATGTGGAGAAGTCAGGCCAATGTCAGATGTCTTTCTCAATGACTCTCCACCTTATTTCATGTATATCTGTGTGTGGGTGCACATGTGTGTGCACCTGTGTGTGCAGGTTTGTAAGAAATATATATGTGTGTGGATATTTACAGAAGCTAGAGACCATTGGGTGTCCTTTTCTCTCCCTCTTCTCATTTATTTCTTGAGATAGAGTCTCTTTTGTTGACCCTGGAGTGACTGTTTCCTGTCAGACTAGTTAAGCAGTGAGTTCCAATGACTTTTCTCTTACCTCCGCCTTCTCAGGACTGGGATTTGGGCATGTGTGACCATTCCTGGCTTCTTACGTGGTTGCTGGGGATTGAACTCAGCAAACAACACTCTCCCATTGAGCTGTCTTCCTAGACCTGCTGCCTTAGTATTATTATTATTATCTGTGTGTGAGAGTGTCTCACACATAATCTAGAGTTTACTGATTTGACCAGAAAAAAGACTATTTTTGGTTTTCTCCAGGAAATTTACATTTTCTTAAGAAGTCGTTTTCTAATTACCAGGTTGGGAAAAAGTACTGTGTGTATTACTTACAGCAGAGCCAAACATGGTGTGATGTCTGATAATCATTAGCTTCCGTGACTGCTGTGGTTTTCACTGTCTCCAAGTCCATTGGCTTCCTGGAATTTTCATTACCAACTTCAGGTAGATCAGCAATACTTTCCAACATCATACCTCACCCACAAGCACCAGAGGACAGAAGTGCAAGAGAGTATTTTTCACACCAACCCTGTACCTGGAGTTCATATCTTTTCTTCAGTTGGCAAAGTGAGCATTTCCCAGGAGCTGGACTTCTTAACATTTCATTAAAAAACATTTCCATGAGGAGACACACTGGGTTGTCTTGCACTTTCCTTTTATTGCGAGCAGATCATTTTTGAGATCAGATGTTCTTGATATCGGTAACAAGGTCATTGGAGCGAGACGGGAAGAGAACAGTGAGAAGGAAAGACCAGCACACACCTTTAGATTGTTTTGTGTCACGGAAATGGGGGTGCACTTGTTGCAGGTCTTTTGTGAACATACCCGATTTTCACCACAATCTAAGACCCAGCAGAGTACTGGAAACACACCAGGAACCTGACGATCATCCCAGAGTTGCAAGTCATTAAGGATCCCTTCCTTCTACCTTTGATACCTGTGAGCCCTCTGCTCACTGCTCCATACAGACAAGGGGGAGATAAACCTTAGAAGTGGAAGAGCTCTGGCTGCTTGGTCCACAGCCAGGGCCTCTCTAGCAACTGGTGTGACTGTAGACAACTTCCCAAGCTCCCTGGGTCTGTGTCCTCACCTGTCAAATGGGGGCAATAAATCTTTTCAGCTGCCCGAGTTGACTTAGAATCACAGTGCTTTGGGCAGTCTGGGGCACTTTGTAAGTTCTAGAAAACCCTGTGCTTGTGTGATTGTTATTCCCCTACATGCCCCCCCCCCGCCAGCTGTGGGGTCTTTTACTGTATGCCAGGCCTTTGACAAATGCGTCACATCAAACCTGTCACTGTCCTTATTTCCATCTGGTTGTTTGCATCATTTTCACTTGGAGTCATCTCCTTGATGAAGGCACTGCATAAACGAGTTTGCCTTGCTTATTCTTCTCTGAGCCTGTGGTCATTAATGCTAGCCCTTGGGACCAGTGTTTACTGTGTCACTGGAATGCTGGCTCATGAGAAGTACTGGATGTCCCATTATCCCACCGTGGTGTTCCTGGGGCTCAGCAAGGCCAGGCATATCCATGTGTTAAGCAATATTGACAGATTTGGTTCTTTGGCCCAGCAGAGGTATCCTTATGGGCTTGAGCTACTTCTCAGGTGCCTTGGTTTCAGCGTCGTCTCCAGGCTGTTGTATAATTCTTTTTAAAAGTACCCAGAGTGGCACGTTATATGCCAGACTCAATCCCGTCAGCCCAGAGGACTATGGATATGTTCTATCACAGGAAGATGGACCTCCGTATTTCCTGGCTGTGAGATTTTTGCAGCTTTATTTTTTCTTTTTGGTTGTTTCAGCAGGTAGCATACACATTAGCTTCTGGCCAAAGAGGTTTGCTGAAGTAGGATTTTCCTTGCAAAATTGTAGTTTGACGGTATAGGACTTTATGCTTGTCCTTGTTAAATGAAGTTTCTTGGCTCTGTGCCCACGTCCATTTGGCAAAGGGTCTGAGAACTTTCACTGTGGACCTGTGGTATGAGCCTCTCTCATCTTCATTTCACCTGCACCTTGATAGCCTGTAGCACCCACACACCTGCCTTCACACACTTGCAAGTCTGTGGGAGCAGAGAGCCCTGGCACTGAGTATTGATTCTCTACAGATAGGCTCAGATTTACCCATAAAGTAATGCTAGTGATACTTAGTACCTGCAAGGCTCTGTTTTAAGAGGTCTGGATGAATGAGCTCATCTGATCTTGACAAAAATGGCCCATGCTGACAACCATTATTACTTCCATATATATGAGGAAATGAAATAATCAGAGAGAAACCAAACATTTACTGAGGACACTTAAACAAAATCAGGATCCAACCAGGAGATTTGAACCTGTTTTTCTTTGAAATTTATTATTTATTTATTTGAGAAATAAATAGACAGGGAGGGAAAGAAAAGGAGAAAGATAGCACCGGGACTTCCTGCAGCTGCAGATGACTTCAGACGCATGTGCTACTTTGTGCATCTGGCTTTATGTGGGCTCTGGGGAATACAACCTAGACAGACAGGCTTTGCAAGCATGCGCCTTTAACTGCTGAGCCATCTCTCCCACCCCGAACCTGTCTTCTTCAATCTAAAACTATCCTGTGATCACTTTTTCAGGCTCTGACACATTAGTACTTCCAGGCTGTAGTGATTCTTACCTCCTGGTTTCAATACCTTAGTCACAGGGATTTTTAGCCATTAGCAAAAATCTTTCACCTCAGTGTACCATGTCATTCTCAAAGAAGCCACAGAGCATTTCATCCAATGCTCTGACCGAGTGAAGATTCACGCTGAATGCTATGCATGTTGCTCAGTGGTAAGCACCTTCCCGGCATGTGCGAGGCCCTGGCTTCAGGCCCTATCACTAGGGAAAAATGGATTTATTTTGCCTATGGCATTGTGAATTGTAGACAGTAGTTGATGGGAAGAAGCATGTTCCCAAAGGTGGCAGCTGGTTTATTGTGAATTTGCAGGTACCTGCTTGGATGAGACACAGGAAAACTCCTTTGTCCTTAGAGGGGTGACCTTGATCTTGATTTTGATCTATAAATGACACAGGAAATATGGCTTTAAATGTTCCTATTTAAGAGCTAGTATTGAGGATAGAAGGTGCTTCAGAGTTTGTGGGACACTGGAAACAGTCAAACAACATTTGCGCATTTGTCTTTTGGTCCATGTGGACAGAGATTACCAAAGTTCACAGCCTGAAAGTCATCACAGAGTCTGGTGGTGTTTGCCATGTCCAACGCTGGTCTAGCTTCAAGTCGTCTGCTCAAATCCCAAGTGCTGGGAAGCATAAGAACCTTAGCTGGGACCAGTGGAAAAGGGTTGGTGTGTATGGTCCATAGCTACAGTCACACACGAGTCATTAGTAGAAGGCTTTACTCAAGTAAGTCACCGATGCATTCTCCAGCAGAGTCCTTTGGCTGATGAAAGTCTTGGAAGTTGCCCTTCCTATGGAGCTGCTATTCAAAGCCAAAGATCCAAAGCAGATGAAATATGAGTAAAGCAGTTTTTCTCAGAGTGAGTGGAACATACAGGATGATTTTAAATGGTATATAAATGAATATATACATTCTTATTTTAACTATTGTACAAAAATATAACTAGTTTATAAAACTAATTATCTCATGCTGAAGATTAAGCAAAGTAAAAACTGGCAATCAATTTCAATGTCATTTGCAGTAAAATATTCAGTAATATTCAGTATAACAATATAGGTAGTTTGCAGACTGGTAAAGATTGGGTAAGTGAGACATAAATGAAGGTTTGAAGAATATTGGACTAAGGCAATGTTAATTAAAATGTAATGTGCATGTAAATGACGGTAAAGTTTTCATGCTCATTATATTTCAGAGCTCAAATTGAGCATGTAGGCAGAGTGGGCACAGTTATTCATAACAGAAAGTAGAGTTGATTAATGAAGGAAGGCATGAATAATGGTAAGTTCTAGAGGAACATCATCACTCCTTGGTAGAACGATGGGCTGGTTTTACTAATAAACACACACATATACACCATACACAGATGAGCAACTAATCTTTTTTAATTTTTATTTCTTCATTTATTTGAGAGGGAGAAGGAGGCAGAGAAAGAGAGAGAGAAAGAGAAAGAGAAAGAGAAAGAGAAAGAGAAAGAGAAAGAGAAAAGGTATGACAGGGCCTCCAGCCACTGCAAACAAACTCCAGACATGACCACCTTGTGCATCTGGCTTTATGTGGATACTGGGGAATTGAACTTGAGTCATTCTGCTTTGTAGGCAAATGCTTTAACCACTAAGCAATCTCTCCACCCCCAAGTAACTAATCTTTATTGATTATAGGAATCCATTCTATCTTTTAATCTTTTTTGGTTCTTTAGCCCTCTCAGCCACAATTATTATCTTTTAATTTCAAGTTCTAGTTTAACTGTGAAAAATAAGCACACCCAATCACAACTTGAGATGACCTTGACCATCTGAACTTAACTTTTCGCAGCATATGGGATGGCTAATTCTTGCTGTGTTAGCAAACTACCTGAAGATAGAGTGGTTAAAATAACCACATAATACCATTTGACCTTGTCTCGCCTGGGTTCCTGCATACTGTCTTAGGTGGCTGATGGCTCTTGGGAAGCCTTGAACTTGCTATGGCTAGCTGTCACGTGGGGTGATAGAGGTGGCTCAGCCATGTCCTTCATCATCCAGAAAGCTGGTATGAGCTTCTTCTAGTGGCAGAGATGGCATCTAGTGAAAAGGACATGGAAGAGAAGACCTGATAACTGCCTGGCATTATGCCATTTTGGACACATGGATGCAAGTTCAAGACTGAACAGTCTCAGATGAGAGTCTCTGCAGTCATGTCCCAAAGTGCAGGGGGAGGGCAGTTATGACAATCTCTCAGTCTCTTATAGTCACTTGGCTGAAATATCACCTTGGACGAGTCATTTGGGTTCTGCAGCCCCTAGCATCCTCAGTATACCGAGGAGATGACACATCAGCCCTTCAGCTGCCTTGGCTCTGGCCTGGATAGAACCAGTCCTAGATTACTGCACCGGGAGCACTAACTGCTTAGCCCCATCCTGGCACAAAGAAAAGTTTCATATATGGCGGTGGCTCTTTCATTATTAATAAAAAGAAGATAAACTATAGGTGAAAATCCTGAGTAGGTTTGTGATTAAAAAATAAACACAACCAGGAGACAAAGCAGACCCATTGTGAAATAAGAGCTTACCCCCAGTCTACAACAGATTTGCTATAAAATGTGTTTGTTCGTCACCAGTTGATGGCTTCTGAAATCATTTATTTTTATTGTCTAACAATGGGCACTTTGAGGAGTGCCTCATTATCTGGAGAAATGCTTTAGCATTTGCCCCAAAACTCTGCTCAAATGCTGCCACTGGCAACAGCTCTTAGCGATAATTTTCCAGTTAAATATTATGTGTCGGGTAAATGATGGCACATCTAAATGATCATTTCAGATTATGTATTAGCAGGTGGACATGGACAGATTCCTCTAAGAAATAGTCAGCTCCCCCCCCCCAACCCCACACACAGTTAAGTACTCCTAGTAAGACTGCAGAGCGTGCTGTGCTGTTTTACAAAGTTGGATTAACAAGAATAGCAGTAAAGGTCTGCAGACCTTCCAAGAAAGGACTCAATATGTTTGCTGCTTCTTTTTGGCCCTACGCTAGAGCCTCCCATATGTCTATGGTGGTGAGCAATGCTGATAAAAGAAAACCCCGCTGATAGCAGGTTGCCATTAAGAACTTGTGGCTGTTACTCGCTGCAGGTGTTGTTTGAAAGTACAGGCATGGAGGAGATCCACATCCTCCTGGTAAGGCGCTTCTTAGCTGGCCATTCCTGCACTGGGCTCTGCAACTCAGACTAAAGCCCCAGGGACAAGCACACAGCGAGTACTTAGTAAGTGCACACTAAAATGAGTCAGTGGTGGCTTATAGAGACAGTGGGGTCATATTTATATTATATCCTCAAAGGCTGTCCTGTAACCCAATTCCTTCCTCATGACTGTTTTTAATGGTTCTGCTCTCTCTGGATGCAACTCTGGCCGTAATGGTTGGTGTATGGTATCAGGACATACAGAGAAGCCAGGTGATTGCTATACCTTCATTTTTCCTCCCTCCCTCCTTTCCTTCTTTCTCTCCCTTGCTCCCTCCATCCCTCCCTCCATTCCCTCCTCTCCCATGTATTTGTAGACTCCATGTGTAGTGTAGTGTATGATACAATGAGTGTGTGACATGTGCATGTGTGTACAGATGGGGTGGAGCAAGTTGGGTGCTCTCCTGTACTCATCCACATATTTCCTGTAGACAGTCTCTCTCTCTCTCTCTCCCCCCTCTCTCTCTCTCTCTCTCTCTCTCTCTCTCTCTCTCTCTTTCTCTCTCTCTCTCTCTCTCTCTCACCTGGAGGTGATGTTTGTGGTCAGAGACCCCCAGTGAGTCTCTAATGTCTGCTGTCTGTAGCACTGGGGTTACAGATGAGTGTGGCCACACCCAGCTTTTTATGTGAGTGCTGGAAACTTGAACTCAGTCCCTCTCAGGACCTCCTGCTTAAGCTGCAAGCTCGCCTATCTGCTGAACCCTCACCCATTCCCAAGAAACTAGTATCTTTACAGGGTAAATGTCAAAATTGCAGACAGACAATTTCCTGGAGGTGAAGTCTACATCATCCTATGTAAGTAGGGTTTACTCTTTGCACGTTTCTCCCTCAAGACATTCCAGTGATCATGATAACGGTCTTTTACCTGATGGACCCCCTCCTGTAGAAAATGTGTCTTGTCGCTTATATGCTGGTTACTTTTCAGAATGCCTGGTTTCCACTAGGCATTATGGCGCCACAGACTCTTTGATGGACAGAAGATCCATCTGAAGCCCTGCCCTGAAGGAGCTCACTGACTGGTGTTGAGGCAGCAGAGCGCTGCGGAGGAAGAGATTAGAGAGGGGTTCTCACAAACCCTGGAAACTGTCAAGTGACTTCGGTGCAGAACTCATTGGCCCAGGCATGTGGCTGTCTCATCCTACCTTGGGGCCTTTCTCTTGGCTTTACCTCCTCTCCCAGCCCTGTCTTTTCCACCTTGGATTCAGCATCCTCACTCTTACTGGGTCTCCTCATCTGGCAAGCAGCAGTGTGGTCCTTGGCTCAGACGTGGTGGTGGCCCCGCCCTTCAGCTGCCACCTTTGTGAATAAATAGAACCAGTCATGGATTACTGTACCATCATGAGTGCCAGCTGCTTGACCCCATCCTGGAACAAAGAAAAATTCCATAAATGGTAGTGCGATTTTACTGTTAATAAAATGAAGATAAATTATAGGTTCCTTCTGTATCTAGCATAAGATGACATATATTCCATCAACTCAATAGATACTATATTTTCTTTTTGCTTGTTTCTATTATCTCCCCCTCTCTCTGGCTTCTAGAGACAGTGTCTCCTCAGACTTGCTATGTAGCTGAGGAGACACTGTTGTGACTTGCTATGTAATAGTGAGGATGCTGATTCCCAGATGGAACATACAGGGCTGGGATAGGAGGTAGAGCCAGAGACCTGCCCTGGGCTCTAGTTTCTCTTACCTCTACTTCCCAAGAGGTGGTATGAAAGGAGTGTGCGCTGTGGCACTACCTATGATCTCTGCCTACTGAAGCCTTTATAAGCCTCCTTGGCCTTTGAACAGTACCTCATTGCTTCTTACCCTGCTCTGCCTTTCAAATTGGTTCTTGTACTATGTCCTCTGATCATATACTTTTATTTACATATATTTCACTTATTATTATTATTATTATTATTATTATTATTATTATTATTTTGTACTCTTGGTCTTTCGCATACTAACATCCCAGCCCGCCATTACACTCTGTGGACCTTAGGATATAATGAGGACACAAGAAATAAAGGCCATGTAATAGAATCAACTGAAGCAACTTCTACAAACTGGAAACTTACTAGCCAGAAAGATACTCTGTTCCACATGGGCACTGCTGTGGGGCCTACAGACAAGACAGGAGGAAAGGTAACTCAGTTATAGTAGAGCATGAGCTGGATGCTTTACGTCATTTATTGCATAGCCCCGGAATTCCCGACATTGGAGTAGATCCTGGGATTGTGGTCTTGCTCTGTAGCTGCTCTCCAGCCACCAGCCTCTGAGGAGTGGCTTTGTCATGATCCCGTGGGAGGGGAGCAAAAACCCAGGAAACCCCAAACCCAAGATCAACTGGACAAAGGTTAAGACGCGTTAGTCACCAAGATGGAACCGCCAGTGTGGCTGTCCTGGAAGATGGGTCGCTTGCCTGTGCCCTGGCTCCTGAACTTCCACAATCCCTGAGACAAGAGGATTAGATCCTGCCTGTGGCGGTTGTCATTAGCATAGTCATGAAATAAATGAGGTTCTGGACGACTTTGCACTATCTTCCAGTAAGTAGAATTATGAATGGGATTCAAATGTATTTTAAGGATATTTTATTATTTATGCAGGGCTTGTGGCCATTAGCTATGTATACAATATGAGAAAAAACAACAAAAGAATTGAAAAAAAAGTCACCAGAAGTATCAGTGAGCTCCATAGTTGTTATCACAAACGGGGATCTTCCCTCATCAGGAAAAGTGGGGAGGGAGCTTTGTACCTCCCTAGGTGGCATTCCATTTTCTCCAGTAAATAATATGGGGTTCCCCCCATAATTACCTGCTAGACTGGAATAGCTCCTTGGGATCCATTTCAGTCTGTTGGGTAAATGATATGTTTTCTAATGGCATTTCTAGCCAACGGTGAAGCTTATGAACTAATGATATACATAGCAGGGCCTCTGTAGGAAACCACACAGTTACCTTTATCCAGTTACATGCCAGGCCCCACGCTACTAGATTCCAGGGAGACAACATTTGTATTTCGTATTACTGCAGAAAATAAACACTTTGCAAGCACATTCTGAGGGCATTTTCACAGGATGTCTAAAGAGGCCATGTGTTGGGCAGAGAGCCATCTCCAGCCAGTGGCATCCCATTTGGAAGGCAGCTGCTCTTTGCTGCTATGAAATTCATGTCTCAGTGAGTCTGGGAAAATCCCGTGACCAGTCTCACATGGGGGCCTGGAGCCTTGGATGCAGGAAGGATTTAGATCCCCAAGGCAACCATGAGCTCATGGAAAAAGGTTCTGAAGGCAGTCTTAAGAACTAGGCTGGAATGCCAGCTCCGATTATTGGTTAATTCTCTTCCCTCACTGAGCCTTGCTGCCTGTCTAAAGATGAGCAGGTAATGGAGGGTTGATATAAAGAAAAGTCCAAGATAAACATGTATGAAAATGCCATAATGACAACCCTTATTTTGTATGCTTACTAAAAATTAAAACAAGGTGGACATATAAATTCGCTAAGTGGCACATGTATCTAGAGCTAGTTTGTAGTGGAAGGACCCTGGGGTGCCCATTCTCTCTCTTCCTATCTCTCTCTATATCTATCTATCTATCTATCTATCTATCTATCTATCTATCTATCTATCTATCTATCTATCTATCATCTATCTATCTATGTGTGTGTATGCCTCTCTCTCCCTATCTGCCTCTTTCTGTTTCTGTCTCTGTCTCTCAAATAAACAAATAAAACATATATTTTAAAAAGGGTGGACATAACCATGTCTACAGTACACAGAACCAAAGGGAACCTATAGGGAAACTGAAGCACGTGGCTTAGGAAAGTCCTTGGCCCTACCTGGCCTTCAATGAGCACTTATTAAGAAAGTACACTGATGATCAGTGAAGACCTGGGATACACACTAAACGTAGATCCATGGCCATCTTCCTGATTTGCCAAGTGAGAAGGCCTCAGTTCTTCTTTGAATCTTTGGGTATTTAATGATCTCTCAAGTGACTCTTAGAAATGAGTACTGAAGTCAGAAAGCTGCCAGAGTTTCTCTTGCTATTTCTTTCATTCATCCTTAGGACTGTGCATGGTTAATTCTGCTGTCTGTCCCAGGTATATGGTCCTTGGTGCCTGCAATTAATAATATAACTGAGTAGTGAGCTGTGACAGGTTGACTCAGGTGTGTGAATCAGATGGAGTCTTCATCTGTGTCATGTCTATCTCAGGGTGGCTTGGCTGCATTTATTTGACAGACATGATTTTTTGATATTGGTGGTTGAACTCCAAATTATAAGGCACTTGAATGTATTCTGAACTTAAAATGAATATTACTCCAAGAATCATGGTTCTCTAGGAGACTGAAATGGAAGTGACAGGTCCCCATACCCTCCTCCGAGCTGACCTACAGAGCTCCATGCACTATATTGACGCTGGTTGTTGGATTGTGAGGAGTGGTGAAGACCTCCAGGTATGGACAAGGTGCATAAGGGGTGCGGGAGAGCAAGCTCTATGGTCTAGTTAGCTGGGCATTCTCTCTGGAGTCACTCCTCTTTTGTATGGCTCTTAGGGTGTCTGAGAGTTCCTCCTCATGCTGATAATCTAGAAAGTGAGAGAAGCCAGTGGAATAAGGACTGAAAACCACAGATGCTGGAAGCTTCCCTTGCCTTACCTTTTAGATGCTGGGCCATGTTTCCCCTACTCTAGCGACTGGCCCACATATTCCTGGAACCCAATTCCAAGCAGGGACATCTAGCCTTCATGCTGGGCTCTTCTGTACATGGTGCATCCAGGGGACATCTCAGACTATCCCAGCAGCTGGCTTCTGACCATGTCCCATTGGTGCTATTGCTCCCAGACCCCATGACCTTGCCCCTAGCTTGTGTAATTCTTAGCCACCCACCATCTCTATATGTTTCTGGAAGTTTCTGTGTGTGTGTGTGTGGGGGGGTATTTTCGCAGCCTAATGCCTGGCACTGCTTCTATGCTTTCTTATGTCATATGGATCTATATTGCTTCCATGCTGAGTAACAGAATCTCAGATTCAGAGGTCTTTAACAGTGGTTTAGACCAACCCTCAAACAGTGTTAGAATACATATGTCCCGGGACACACTATCAGCCTTCTAATGTCTCCAGGCACAGAAAATTTGCTCTCATCCATGTGCCAGGGACAGAAGTACCTCCATCTCTACTTTTCTGTTGGCCTATTCAGCATAGTCAAAGGTACCAAAATACCAAATTCATGACCCAGGGATCCCTGGGTTTTAGAAAAATGATCTTTGGATAAACTCTGAGATAACTTCACCTTTCCACTAAGGATGATAAGAAAGGGAAACTTGAAGAGGCCTTTCGGTCACCGTGGGCGGATGTAAGGAAACCTTGCAGTGTTTTCAGGAACGAGGGGAGAAGGTCTAAACCAGCAAAGGGAAAGTGCCGTGCTTGCAGTTTATTGATTCCCTACATATTGATTTCAAAGATGAACTGTCTTCTGGGAGAAAGAGACTGACAGTGAAGCAGAAACGCAGAAGTCCAGACACACAGTCCTCCAAGGGCGGCGGAAGCTACATAGAGAACACTGCAGGCGCTCACATTCCCAGGCTTTAATCCTTCTGAGGCCTGGAGGGAGATGGATGTGTGGGCCTTGATCTGCTGGGTACCCTTGGCGGGGAGCTGCACTGTGTCTGGTGCCTCCTCTAAGTAACCCCAACACTAAGCAAATGTTTGCCCAATGGAGCTGCTCAACTGAATGAATGAATGAATGGGTGATGATGAATTATTTTTTTAGGGGGGCGTGGGGGTTGGGATGCTCAGTTTCTCTGGACATCTTTCTTTTCAGTTGGGAAATGCTCAGAGGAGTTGGGCTTGCTGGTACCACTTCTCCTGCAGTGCCCCGTGTGATGCTCGAATCCATCTTGGGGGGCCTTGGGATTTAGTAACAAGCAGCTTTCCCCTCCTTTGCCAACGAGAGGACAGTCACTGCTGTAGGAGAGCATG
The DNA here is from genome assembly GCA_004024765.1 of Zapus hudsonius. Classification (NCBI taxonomy): domain Eukaryota; kingdom Metazoa; phylum Chordata; class Mammalia; order Rodentia; family Dipodidae; genus Zapus; species Zapus hudsonius. The sequence continues at coordinate 31,717 of PVHP010003802.1, forward strand.
CTTGAAGGCTGATCTTCCCCTGCCTCAGAACACAGTCCCAGCATGCTTCCTGGCTGGCTCCTGAACACTTCCAACGTGGGAAGTGGTGTGCCAGACTCCATGCAGAAGAGGAGATGAATCAGCGAATGTCACACCCTGTATCAAGTATGAAGCAAATGAAATTTGTGACATTATCATCACTTTCGATGTAATGTGATTCTCCATTCCAACCCAGAAGTCAGTCTTAAAGCGGGATGCTCATATCTGGGTATGTTCTTCAGGGGTAGACTACCTGCCTGGCATGCACTAAGCCCTGGATTTCATTCCCAGTACTCTGTCACAAACAAACCAAACCACAACGAAACAAAGCACCACCTTAATCTAAATTTATTGTAGCATAAAAATAGAATTCTATACAGCACACATATATGCAACATACCCTGAATTAATGCTTCTATGAGTGGCTTCTCTAACTATGACTTGCTCATCAAATAGGCTTGCTTAAGAGTTAAGAAATGACTTGTTTGCAAATTTATATTTAGTGACATGTGTCACTACATTTCAAAGTGCTGGGGGCAATGCAGTGACTGAAGAAGCCCCCTCACTTCATGGGAGCTGTTATCCGGGGGGAAATTGCAGGATAATATAAACAACATATTTAGGGCTGGAGAGATGGCTCAGTGGGTAAGGTGCTTGCCTGCAAAGCCTGACTACCCAGCTTCAGTTCCCCAGTACCTACGTAAAGCCAGATGCGCAAAGAGGCACATGTGTCTGGTGTTCATTCTCTCTGTCTGTCTCTTCTCTCTATCTCTCTCTGCTTGCAAATAATTAATGTTTTTAAAACATATTTAAATGGTGATAAATGTCACAGAGAAAAACTATGTGGGTAAGGAGGATAGTATGTTAGAAGGGAATATAACTGCTTCACTGAGAATGTCACACTTAGGTAAAGACAGGAAGAGGGAGGGATAAAGCTATGTGAGGATATGGGGAGAAAATGATCCAAAAAGAAGCAAACACAGGCGCAAGGCCCTGAGGCAGGATGGCTTGTGGCATGTACAGGAAACGGGGAAGAGGTCTGTATGAGTTTCAGTTCTCATTGCTGTGATCAAGTGCCCTGACAAAAGCAATTTAGGGGAGGAAGGGTTTATTTCAGCTTATAGTTTGAGGCTACAGTTCATCCTGGTGGGGGAGACATAGCAGCAGGAGCCTGAAGCCACTGGTCCCATTCAGTCCACAGGGAGGAAGCAGAGAGGGATGAAGGCTGCTGTTCAGATCACCCTCTCCTTCTTATTCACTCTGCTACCCCAGCCCAGGGAATGGTACCACCTACAGTTTGGGGATTTGTTTCCATGGCGATTCTAAGGTTTGTCAGGTTGACAAGCAGCACTTACCTTCATAAGATCAGTGGGTTAGAGGAGAAAAAGTGAGAGATGTCAGAAACAGGATGGAGCCGAGAGAGGGATGCTGAGGAACCACCCGCCAGAAGGCAGTAAGGGATGCTCTTGTGGACAGCTTTCCCACTGCTGCAAAAAAAAGAACCCAACCGAAAACAGCTAGTGGAGAAATGGGTTTATTTTGGCTTATGGACTTGAGGGGAAGCTCCATGATGGCAGGGGAAACGATGGCATGAGCAGAAGGTTGACATCACCTCCTGGCCAACATCAGATGGACAATAGCAACAGAAAAGTGTGCTAAACACTGGCAAAGTGGAGCTGGCTATGATCCCCATAAACCCACGTCCATCAACACATCTCCAACAAGGTTCCAATACCCAAACTGCCGCCAGCTGCGGATCGAACACTCAGAATCCATCGTTTGTGGGGGACACCTGTATGAAACCATCACAGATGCTGTGCGGATTCACCAGATGTCAGATGATCAACTGAACATCTCAGCAAGACCGAGATGAGGCCAGCATTGTCTAAGAGGGAAGTGGCTGTTCTGTGGGGTGTCTGAGATTTGAACCCAGTGCTTCTCTTCTGTGTGCAAATGAGCAGGAGATGGCTCCACGTTTGCTGAGCTAGTGCAAGGACCTGAACTGAACTGCCAGGAGATCTGCAGTGTTTCATTTCACAACCAGAGTCTCACTTGGTCCCCAGCCCTGCCATAGCAGTTTAGATCAATTTCAACATCAAGAACCCCCCACCCCCAGTAGATCATCCCCTCTTGGTGTATAGGTAGGAGGGAGAGTCATTTAGTTTGTGCAGCTCCAACAGGCACTTTGTAGTACATTAATGTCCACTTAGCTGCTTCATGGATTGCTCTGTCAATACCCAAGGTGGTTAACGCTGCAGTTTTAGGATCCCTTTCCTGCTGGGTCCAGACATGCTCAAGCTGAAGGTGTTGCCTCTTCCACCCCAGCTAGGAGGCACTGACACATCTGTCACCCTTGGCCCCTGTCAGAGCAGAAGGGTTGGGGCTGGAATCAGATGTATCGGGAGGACCTCCTGTCTCAAGAGCTGTTGCAGCTCTTTTTCTCTTTCCAAGCTGTTGAGTCTGCTCTGTCACAGGTGTGCTCACTGGTGAGGAGGGATGGTCACTGTGGATGGCCTGAGGATTCGGTTTTAATATTCATTGTATTCATTGTATTTGGGTTGCTTCGATAAACAGAGTATAGAAACCACAGTTTTGTTTCTTTATTGATCCTAGGATAAGGCTCATTCTTTGGTCATGTGAAATAGTTTGCATGTCACATACATATGTTGGCTTTGGAGGAGACATACTACCTTTAATAAAAAAAAATGGATCTTGGGTTTGAGAGATGGCTCAGCAGTTGAGGTGCTTGCCTGCAAACCCTAACTACCTGGATTTTATTCCACAGAACCCATATAAATCCAGATGCACAAAGTGGTGCATGCTTCTGGAGCTTGTTTGCAGTGGTTGGAGGCCCTGGCATGTCCGTTCTCTCTGTCTGCCTCTCCTTTCTCACTCACACACACACTCTCTCTCTGTTTGCAGATAAATGAATAATTTTCTTAAAAAAGAAAGTATTGAGCCGGGCATGATGGCACATGCCTTTAGTCCCAGCACTTGGGAGGGAGAGGTAGGATGATTTCCATGGGTTCGAAGCCACCCTGAGACTACATAGTGAATTCCAGGTCAGCCTGAGCTAAAGTAAGACCCTACCTCAAAAAACAAAACAAAACAAACAAACAAAAAAAGAAACAATATTAAAAGGTGGATCTTTAATTTCAGAGCAGTTTTGTAAATTTAGAAATATTATAAAGACAGTAAGGGCTCCTACACACTTACTCTCGTTTTTCCTTATTAATATTAACATTGGCTAATATGGTGCATTTGTTACAATCAATCAACCAACATCAAGACTGTTAAATAAAGCCCATACTTTATTCAGATTTCCTTATTTTTTTTTCCCTGCTGTGCCAGGGCCCCATCTGGGACACCATATTCCACTGAGTTTTCATGTCTCTTTCGGCTCTTCGTGGCTATGACAGGTTTTCAGATTTTAGTTTTTTATTTGCTTTTTTTTTTTTTTTTGGTAGAAGAACATGGAAGTTTTGAGAAAGACTGTCCAGGCATTTTGTAGGATGTCTCTGAGTTGAGATTGATTTCATGCTTTTTTTCATGGTTATATTGGGTTTATGGATTTGGGGGAGGAAGACCACCCAAGGAAAGTTTGCAGAGCCTGTGGTCAAAGGGTCATACACACTGTCCATGTGACTTGTCATTGTGGGTACTGGAGCAGTGCCATCAGGGTTCTCTATAAAGTCATTCTCTCATTGTCCCTAGATCTGTTGTTGGAAGGCAGTCACTTGGCCCAGTCCTCACTTAGAAAGTTGTATCTGCCTGCCACCACTTCCCAGACATTATTTGTAATTGTGCTACATGCCCATGTCTTTATCTGTTAATCAGCCATACACTTATATCAGTGTGGGCATTTTACACCTTGAGGTCTATTCTAGTGCTGGGTGCTATCTTGTTTCAACTCTGGCCTTTGGGATAGCTTTGTTGGTGGGCTCTTGGGTCCTTTTGACAAGATTCCATCTCTCTCTCTCTCTCTCTCTCTCTCTCTGAGAGAGAGAGAACATTCTAGGTCAGCCTAGGCTAGAAAGAGGCCCTAGATTGAAGAGCCAAAAAGAAAGCAAGTTCAAGTATATCTTTCTGGCATTACACAAAGTACTGCTGCTCCAGGACCATTCTTAGATGTTTTTTACTTCAGTCTAAGAACCGCCATGTCTATAAGGAGTCTAGTTCCTTTCCCTGGAGGAGTGTTAAGAGACCTGAACTGGAGTTCTTGCTGAGAGCTACTATGTGTTTTCTCCAGAAGTGCTTGTGGGATTGTCGTGTAGCCCAGAGGGGTTATTTTGGTTTTTACTGAGGACATTTGTTGAAGAGACAAACTTTGTGATATGACAGCAGATGCTCTGAACTTGAAATTGATATTTGGGGCACTAGCCTGCTTTTGCCCGTGCAAGTGCTATGAATATAGGCAAGCCATTCCACAAATGAGCCCTCAGGTTCCCCTTCGGTATCTTAAGTGAGATACTGGTATTATTTTCACTTCACTAACAGGGTTGCAAAAAATTCATAAAATTCACATTATCTGATAGAGTTTTACAAATTCAAAGTCTTTATATAAGAGCTGTATTATTTTACCATCCTAATACTTTGGCCCGTATTAGGCCTAAATTACACTGCTGTGATTTAGTTTGATCAAATTTCATGGACTTTCAAGTACAGAACATCAAACACTAGTAACTAGTTAGGCTTCTTTTAACAATAAAAATCCTTTTTAATATTAAAATTCATTTGTTGATAGTCCCATTAGAAATTCAGTATATAATAAGGTCTTAATATTTTACTAAATGATTGCACTTTCCACAAGTGCTTCTGTGTTTCGTGATGTTGGAGAGGGAGTTCAATAAGTCATATATTGTCCAAAGAAATCACTGTACTTCCCGCTGAGTTATGTCTGAGAAGTTAGAGGGACTTTGAATCTTCCCCTACAGCAGGCTTCCTTTTCATCTGAACTAAATGTGCTAAATCAAAGTAGTACACTGGACATGCAATATGGCACCTGGTGACAGTCCTCTACCCTCATCCCTGTCCATTTGCTCATCCTCCCCTCCCTTCTTGAAATTCTAGTTCTGCCAATGTGTGTAGCTAGAAGCTTTCTGTACCCGCCAATCTGTGCTCTAGATACAAAGCAAACGCCGAATGCTACTTTCCCGGTGCCCTGCAGGTTGCAAAGAGGGGGCATTGTGTACAACACAGTAGCTCTCTCAGCGATTTTAACAGATGCTCCCAAGCAACCAATTTGAAAAGGCAAAACAAATTCCAACCAACCCCTCTCTGTTTGATGCTCCTTGTGTAAACCAACTAGATGGCGAATACCTGATGTGTGTGTGTGTGTGTGTGTGTGTGTGTGTGTGTGTGTGTGTGTGTGTGTGTATGGTCAGAGATGGAGGCTTAGCTCCAAGCTGTCCATCGCTGGGTGGCCCTCTGTGGCCTGGTGACCCTGAGGAGTCACCTCCTGCTGTGGGCTATATAGGATGGAGGGGAGGCCGGGCACCATCTCAGTGGGAAGGGAGACATATTGTGCTGGTGCTGCTGTGTTTCTGATGCTTCTTGGAATTTTTAAAGGTGGTTTATCCCATAAAAGGATCTCTGATCTGTTCCAGCCACCAGGGGTACTGGGGTTTTGTTTCTGCACAAGGCTCCCGGCTGGGCTCCCTGCAAACAGACTCAACTTGGTTTTCTTCTGCGTGGAGCTCAGCATGCTCGCAGCACCTGTTTAGATTGGTTTATTTGTCTTTGCTTTTAATTAAGAACTAATGTCAGTAGGAAGAAATAAGCAGGCAAGGAAGAAAGCTGCCTACTTTACTATGGGACACAATGGAGAGACGCTCATTTTGAAAATGAGAATTATTCGGTTCCAAAAGGATTTTCATTTTGCTGTAAATAAGCCACCCTGAGGTGAACTGAGCAGGCTAGAAAAGGCAGGGCAATGGAAGTCTAGACTGTTTTCAAATGTGTTTATTTAAATGAACAGCCTGGGTATTTCAAAGTCTGAAAGAGAAAGCAGGCCTTCTGATTGGTTTGGAAAAGCTCCCCGTGGGCTGTTCTTCTTAAACACAGCCTAATAGAGTGGTACTTAATGAGAGCCATGCAGATCTCAAATTCAATTTTGTTTCTAACTGGCTAACGCATGTATTTAACTTTGATCTGTAAGTAGAAATCAGGAGCACGATTGGCTACTGTTTGACTTCCAGTAGCCTAATGAGATTTGATGAATATCAATATTGCTACGGCATCATAATGTATTTGCTGCTTTTTTTGTGCCTGTAAAAGCATTACACTTGGTTTCCACAGGCCACAGTAATTATTCCGGTTTCCCTTTGGTAACGGTAGGATCACTTCTTAATTTGTGGAGAGGTCAGCATATTTTTTAATTGATGCTTAGTTTGACTATATCTAATGTCAGTCAACTGTTGTTAATAGGCTCTATTATAACACAAAAGTGCTGATATTAAATGTTGCCGGTGAACCCAGGGCCGCGCCGAGGACTCACAGCCGCTCTGCTCTGCAAGGCTGCATTAGCCATTCAACGGTGGTCCTGGATTTATGTGGTTAAGTTCATGTCAGCCATTGAAACTTGACAACTAATTTGGGGTAAGACTGATTGGAATTGATAATCTCTTTTTTTTTGGGAAGTTGCTGTTTTTCAAAACAAATCTTTTATCTAACACAGCACATCATACACACATCGGCACTGCTGATGCTCATGAAGGCTGCTGATCACCCGATTGTTAGATCCTTTAGTTTTCAGAAAGGGATACAGAATGTTGTGTGGAGGCCCTGATGCATACCCCAAGCCGTGCAATATTGTATAAATATTCCTTTTTAGAAAGAGAGATAGGACAAACATACTTGGTGTCTGCAGTACATCTTGTGTTATTACTTGTAGAATAAAATGTCACAAAACACCTGATCATTTGTGGCAGCGCAGAAAATGTTAAAGCGAAAAAGTAAGCAATGTCTATTTCATGAAGACCTTTTTTATAGGAAGGCTCTTTCCATATGTCTCCCATTGGATCTTTAGGAGAACTCCCTTAGGTGGTTAATACTAACGTGCATTTGTGGAGATAGCGTCCGTGGTCTTGAGGTTGAGCTGCCAGAGGTGGCTGAGCTAGAGCTCCTACTCAGAGCAGCCTGGCTCCTTTCATTACAGTGGGAGCTTCCTGAGCAGATGCTCCCATCCCCCATCCCTGCTCCCCTCTGTCTCCAAGGCTGGTCCCTTCCCAGGCTTCTGAGTTTACTCTACACCTCTGCAAACTGGCCAACTGCTTCCCCTCAGCTCTACAGTCTGCCCTTGTGGCTCATTCTCAACAAAAGCCACAGTACTCCTGGTGCTCAGCTCATTCATTGATTTGCTGCCTGCCAGTCTCTATTCCCTTTTAGAAAATCCCCCGAGTCGGGCTGGAGAGATGGCTCAGTGGTTGAGGCACTTGCCTCCAGTGCCTAAGGCCCTGGGTTCAATTCCCCAGGACCCACATAAGCCAGACCCACCAGGTGGTGGTCCTGGTGTTCTCTCTCTCTCTCTCTCTCTCTCTCTCTCTCTCTCTCTCTCTCTGCTTGAAAATGAATAAATAAAATATTAAAAAAAGAAAAAAAAAGAAAATCCCCCGAGTCTCTCACAACCACCTCAAGGAGGTAGAACCCGATCCTCCATTTTTACAGCTGGAGAGACTGGGGCTCAGGGGAGTCAAGTGGACCCTGGTAGGCACACATCTTGTCGTCTGCAGATCTGAGATCAGAGCCCAGATCTACCAGCTTCACAGCTCCAGTACCTTCCACGTGGGTGTTGAGAGAAGGGATGGAACTATGTGAGGTGGATGGACATTCTAGAGTTCCACACATTCACAGCTGCTCATGGGAAGAGGGAATTAAGTCATCGGGATCTGGGCATTTTTAAATGGTTCTACTAAGGGACACCAGAGTCATTTCATGACATTACATCCTTCCTTCTTGACCATTCTGTAACTCGGGACAGCCTGTGGAACTGGGGAGCTGCTTGATTGGACACTAGCTCTGGTCCTTTGACAAATCCCATTCCTGATCACTCATCTTTCTGTGAGCAGTTGCTCCCTTGTGCCTTGGAACCTGCACAGCACACAGCTTCTGCCACTGCCTCCCTCTAGTCTAGGCCTGGATAAGGAGGTGGGTTCACTGCTGGGTGCGTTTCCTCCAAAACCAGGAGCACTGGGCAAGAGATCACCATTCATTTGCTTCCTGTTGCATTTGCTGAAGTCCCCTCCCAAGGACCAACTGGGGTTCAGCATGTGGAGGGAGAGCATTTGATAGGACCATGACATCTCCACATCCCGTTCCTGATGAAAAGACCTGCCTTTTCTCCTCTTGCTCTGACAGGTAAGGAGATGGCTCAGTCAGTAAGTGCTTATTGCAATGAATGCCCAAGTTTGGACCTCCACCACCCACGTAAATACTGGGCAGGTGTGGAATCCCAATGCTGTGAGTCTGAGCCAGGGGATCCCTGGGACAAGCTTCCTAAATTAGCCCAACCAATGGACTCTGAGTTTAAGTGAGGGACTCTGCCTTGGTGAATAAGGGGGAGGCTGATGGAATAAGACACCTGCCATCAAACTCTCTAGCCTCTCCATGCATGCTCTCAAATGTGCAGCCCACACAAATGTAAACATGAATGTATGCACACACACCACATACATACATACATACATACATACATACATACATACATACATACATACGGCAAAAAAAAATTAGCCTACAGTGTTCCCACTGTGTTCCCGTGACGAAGTGGTAACTCACGAGAGTCTGGGATACCCAGCTTTTCAAATGTGTTTTTGCATCATGCTACAAAGGAGAATGCGCAGCTGTTTTGGCTTTCCATTCCTGAGCTGCTTGAGACCAGAGACTCTCGGTGTTCCCACACTGTAGAGTGTCTTCCCTCTGCTCCACTCCTCCGCCATCAAGAGAATTGGCAGCGTTGACAAGCGGTCATCATCTTGGGAATGAAGAGAGCATCCGATGAGGAGTTCCACCTCCACTCTTTCCTGCTTGCGGTGCCTCTGCCCCACCAGGGCCTCGGCAGCACAGTGCTAGGCACATCGGAGCCAGTTGGGCAGGCTTTCCCTTCATTTTCACAAGACCACTACTCATCGTGTGGTTGGCTGGGGTGTGTAGATAGACATAGGGATGTCATACATGCAAAATAGAGCATGTGTCTGCTTCCCTCACCCTTTCCATAGCCCTCCCCGGTGTGTGTGTGTGTGTGTGTGTCTCCCCAGTTCAAGGAGGTTTTTTTTCTGCACACTCTCAGGACTGTGCTTCTGCTGGGTTTCTGAGCTTCAGGTAGTGCTCTGAACTCTGCCTGCCCTTCTATTCAATCAGCTCAGCATTTTGTGAAGCTGAAGAGTTTGTTTTGCTCAGCAAAGCTGGGCAGTTTGGTACATCCTTCTATCTAGATCATTTATAAAAATATTCAAGAAGCCTGATATCAGCATGGCCCCCAAGGCTTCCCCTAGCTGCATTCAGTCTTTCCTTTAAGACAGTTTACCTGACACTGGATAGGTATATAGTAAGTGTTCAATAAATATCTGGTTGATTCATTGATTCCCTTTCCTTGTCAGCCTACTTCCCACAATCCCAGAATAATTCATTGTTTTAATGGCCCCAATTTGAAATACTGTCAGATATCTTTTGAGGTTAAATAAACACTCTGAATTAATTTTTCCTTATTCCCACGCTTGCCCTCTCAGAGGACCTACATGATCTGCAGACCTGAGGTCATTGCCTCCACCCTCAGCCTCACTCCTGTCCTCATGGTGGCTTTGTTGCCTTCACTGTACATGATCTGCAAGCTTTGCATTTTAAAGTTTGCAGGGTGTGGAATGAAATGGAGTGATTTATCTTCCCAGGTTCTGTGAGTGTGCCTCTGCTGTCAATCTGGTATTTCACTGGTAGCCATATTCCCGTGTTTTGTTTGAGAAGATCCCTGCTCTGCCCTTGAGGTCAAAGCACACTTCTAAATTGTAGCTTTTTTTAAAACCTCCTAGCAATGAAAGGAATATCATTGTTGCTCATTCAGGACTCATTTTGGGTAAAAAAGAATAAGAGCCTCTGTTCAGGAAGCTAATACTCTAGTCAGAAAGTCACTAGTCAAACATGTACAATGAGAATGACAAATTGTGGAGAAGGTTACTATTGTAGTCAGCAACATGCCACTGGGATGAATCTCTAAACCAGGCACAGTTTATGGGAAGAAAGGATTTATTGAAGCTACAGATCCAGGGGAAGTTCTGTATTAGTGAAACAGTGACTCCCTTTCACAGGTCTATGCAGAGAGAGAAAGAAGCCATCATTAGCACCACACACACAGAGAGCAAACAGGCAAGGGAGCAGAGAGAAGATTTCTCCCCCTTTATATAGCCTTAAGGTGGAGGTCTTGCAACCCTGTCCCAGACTTAATGGCTTTGTGAGTCTCTGGAATTTCCTTCCTGCACTGCCCACACAGGAAGGGATGTTCATTTCTAGCTCTCCTGAGGTTCCTGATATTCTGACTCTTACTGAGAGGCTGCCTTCCTGTAAACATCCTCAGAGACCCACCCAAGATAATTAAAAATATCAAGTTGACAACAAAACCTAACCATCACAGTTACAAACCCAACCAAGCCCAGGGCACAGGCAGAGGAAGAGAATTAGATGGCTTCATCTTGTTGAAGGGATGGTATTTGACTAAGTATTCTTGATACAATGCAACTTTATGTCCAGCCATGCAACAGTCTTGAGAGAAGAGACCCAGACGTGAGGCAAGATCCTGGTGCTACATTCAGATTTCCTGGGTGATTTTCAAGTGGACACGGGTTACAGTTTTAATATATCATGTGACTGTTGTACTTAAATAATCATTGAATAATAGACCAGACACTAGTCTACATCTATTGGCTCCTGTTACTAAAATGTAAGCCAACACCAGGGCAGGGAGACTTGTCAGTTTTATCCAACACCTAGAAAATGCCTTATGAATTCTCTCTCACAGCAGCCCTGTAAATGAGGATGTTTACCCATAATGGACCTATAAGAGAACAAAATCCAGGGAGATTAATTGGGTTAAGTGGTGAAGAAGAGAGCTGGGGATTGAACCCCAGTATTCAGTCTTGAAAACCAATGCATTTCCCCCTGTGTCCTACCACTGTGGCTTGATCTAGTGTGTGGAATCTGTGGGCTTCCAGAGTGTAATCTCATCAGTGCCTCTCTAGTGGAAATTGAGGCAGAGAGTTACTTTGGCTGTTTTGCTCTCTCTGCTTCATCAGGGAGTGGTCCTTCATCAGGGCTGTCATTACAAGGTCCCACGGACTTCCAAGCTAACTTGCTTCCTTTGATATGGGCTCAGAGCTTTTCAAAAGCCAGACCTCAAACTCTGCCCACCACAGCTTGCTTTTTGCAAGTGGTTTTCCATAAATCATGGAATCAGAGCATGGTTCATACTCTTCCCATTCAGGGGAATGTCAAGGAGCAGAGAAGGAAGGGGGCCGATATGATCTGAATGTCTGTAGTGTGACTGGTTCTGATGGGCATTTTGTATTTTAAATACAAACCCCAATTTAATTTAATAGTAATTGTTATAGGAACATGATGATGAGAACTAGTTTGGGGAGTCAGATATATCTGGATTAAATGATAGGTTTTAGCACTTATAAACTATATAGCTTTAGAAAGTTACTCAATCTTCCTGATCTTTAGTTATTTATAAAAGAAATCTAATGTGATTTACCCCAAGGGCTGATTATGAATATTAATAAGAAAACGTTCAAAATGCTGCCTAAAGCCAGCACTCAATGAATGTGATTTATCATAAATTATGTTCCTTTACTGAGTCTAAGATGCAATATACTAAGTGCCATTATTTTATGTACCACCAAGAGAATATATTGTCAGTGTAACTATCATATACTATTAAGTATGAGGTAAAATATGATGTCAGAGATGAGCAAAAGTTCATTTTAGAATGATTGAAATATTGTGTATATTACAGGTTATGTATCCCATTAATAATGACGCTAAATTACTGAAACCTCTAAGACAAATAATTGGCTGGTCTGTCGGGTCTGGTAGGAGTTGAGGACTGGCACCTTTCTTCATAGCCATTCTCAATTATTCATGACCTTCAAAATCAAAAAGATTTTCTTACATTAAGTCAAACTGTCTCACAACAATTCAAGCCAGCCTCGGCTATTTATTCCACTCTGGAGAGAACGAGCAAGTGGTCAGTGTCCTCAGAACAGTCATTCATCTGCTTGTTAACTTATAACTTAAACGGCTTTCTCTCACACTAATTGCAATATAATTATCTAAGCCTACAAAACATCTTACCAAAGTAATGTGGATGAATTCAGGGAATTAAGAGGTTTTAAAAGCTGGCCATTCATCCATTCAACAGATATTAATGGTGAGCATACCATGTGCCCAGTCTTTTTTCAATGTTGAGACTGAAAGAGTGAACTAGACAAGGTCCCTGCTCTCATGAGGAATTTGGAGGAGGCAGATAATAAATGAGTGGCTGATAATGTTTTGGATGGACTTGAAGCCGGTGACAGAATAAGGCAGGATAATGAGATAGAATGTGCTAGACGCTGAAGCTATGGTAGTAGAGCAGTAGAGAAGGCACTGCTGGACAGATGCCAGTGAGCTAGGAGCACAGACCTCTCCAGTCGAGGGGGATAGACTGTGCTCCATAGAGCAGAGAAGGAATAGGAGGTCAGGGGGAGTTGGATCATGGTGGACTTTGCCAAGACTGGAATCCCAAAACAGGAGTTTACTCTATATGTAACAAAGTGTAAAGGAAAACCACTAGACATGGAGTGTGTTGTTAAAACCAGTAGGGTTAAGATCTAATTTTTTTTGTGCTTTTAAGTTTTTAAAAATTTCTCTTGCTATAGCAAAAAGAAAGTGAATGTGGGGATGGAGGGCGACTTTAATTCAGTGAGACCAGGCAGAAAGATCCCAAAGGGATGCAGACCAGTCTAAAATGGCAGAGTGGAAGGACAGAGAGATGGTCTGAGTAAATTCTGGAGGTGGAACTCTTGGAATATGGATTTGGGAGGATGACAGAGAGAAAAAAAATCTAGACTGGGTCCCAGGCACTGGGACAAAGCACAGAATGTATGGTCATGCCATGTATTGAGGTGGAGGAAGACAAGAAGGACATTAGGGAGGACATCTGCCATCCAGGACCACTGAGAGGTCTGGTAGTCATATGAGTTGAGTGGTAAGGGATCTGCTGTATGAGTCACTGGTTAAGAGGGAAAGACATGGATAACGATGTAAACTTAGGATATTAATTAACGTCAAGGTGAGACTTTCTAGGGAGAGAAGAAGAATAGAGTTGGGGAGATGTTTGGAGAAAGAGAAGAAGGAACCCACAAAGGAGATTCAGGAGACAACTAGCAAAGAGAAAGTGCTCCATAGAATAATCAAGAGGGGAAAACAACATAGGGTTAACAATGCAACAATGCTGTGATATATATATATATATATATATATATATATATATCACATATGTATGTATTTATGGTGGTTAACTTGCTACGGGCTGAGCATGCAGTAGAGGAGACCTGCTCTAGACATATCACCAATGATCTGAGGAATAGCCATCTTTCATGCCACTGAATCTTTAGAGGGGTTGGCCAATGTTATGAAGAAGTGATAGAGCTGGGCCTTGCTTCCAGAGCCTGTGGGTGCTTAACCACCATTTTATACTGCCTCTGTGTGGGAACCGTGAAAAAATTAAATAGGAGAAAGGAGAGAAGAGAGTGTTCAATATCCTAGGAGCAGAGACATGGGGACTATGGATTGGCTGGTGCAGGTGTATTTTGTTTGACTTCATCATTTGGGTAATGGTGCCATTTTGAAAGTGGTCAAGAGTCATAATTCGTCCTAAAATAATAAAAGTGGCTTCAAATGGACTGAGCAGGCAGAGCTCATTTCTCCCCTGTTCTCTTCTAGGTGTTCCTGAACAATAAAAACCACCAACCACTATTCATCTCTGATTAAACGAAAATATGTGTGCATGAGGGAGGAAGGGAAAGAAAGATAGAGAGGGAGATAGATAGAGAGAGAGAGAGGGAGAGAGAGAGAATGAATATGAACCACAAAAGTCAAGTGGCAAGCTTAATCGTTGCTATTTAGAATGATGAAGAGAAGTAATATGTGAAATCCAGTTAAAATATGATTTCATGTTCTAATATACATTTTGAATTTATGGGGAACTGACTTCTGCCATTTATTCACAGCAAGAAATGCATATGCTCTGCAGCTGAACTTATCATCCTATAATGGGACACCTAGCATTTTTCCCAAGTGATTGATCTTTCCCACCTCTGAACCATCCTATCATAACTGTTGAAAGAAAAAAAAAGGAATACATTTTAAGCTTCTCCTGCATTGCATTTTGTGGAAACCAAAGAAGGTACCAACACTTGCCAGCTTTAGTAAGGGGGGGGGGAAGGAAGAAAATTTCAACAGGAAGAAACACCCCGGTGGGGGTGGATATGCTAATGGGAACAGTCCTCACTAAGGTTACATAGAACTGAAACACTGTTTGAAGTCCATGTTATACAGCCCTAAATCCATAGTGAATCAGGAGGGAAAAAAACACTTTTATTTCCAGCTGTGGTGTTGATTTGAACTAGTTGTTTAACCTGTCTGAGGAGCCCGGTTTATCGTCTTCAAAATGACAAAAGCAGCTTTCATCTGTACCCAATGGAAAGCCAGTTCTCAGATTCAAAGCTAAGGCTCCTATTTCAAATTGAATTGTAAGGTGAGTGGATCTTCTTTCAAAACAAAACAAAAAAAAAGTTAAGAATCCTGAAAATAGGAAGGAAAAGGAACCACTGGAAAATAAAAGTCCTCATTATGCATCGATTCTCCACCATTGTATTCGTTACTTTCCTTAGTATTGTGACCTGCCAAGAAGCAGCTTAAGGGAGGAAGGGTTTATATCAGCTTCCGGTACAAGCGGATACCATCCAAGATGATGTCAGGGAGGACATGTCAACAGTTGGTTCATTTTTTGCAATCCAGTCAGAAAGCAGAGTGGTTACCACTGCTGCTCAGCTACCCTGGCCCATGGGCTGGTGCCCTCCACATTTGGGGTGGTCTTTTCCACCCCAGTTAACCTAATTGAGGAACCACCTCATAAACATGCCCAGAGATTTGTCTCCTAGAGGACTCTAGATCCTGTCCAGTTAACAACGGGTATTCACCATCAATCACATCGGGTCATACAGGTCAGTTCTTGGCTCGCTTGTGGAACATGTAAGTCTGCCTCTCCAGGGGGAATAACACATTTTGGTTTGCTTAACACTGTCCTGGATTCACCACAGAAAGCTCCCCATCCTGGGGATGTGCTCAGCCTGGGTCAAACGAATACAATCACTCACACATTAAACCTTGAGCCTCACTTGCCTTGGTGTTCACTGTGCTGGTGGCCAGACTCTAAGCTTCCTTTTTAGGCTGGTTGCACACTTGGCCCTCATTTGACTGGAGAATCGCTGAGATATTTCTCAATGTCAAACTCAACTCTTCCATGGGGGTGTCCTGAACAGCTCAACCTTTTACTTGGGTCCCCATCACTCTTGCCTTTTATAATACTGGTTGGCACATCTGTAGCCCGCTTTATGTCTTAAGGGAATTGTGCACATCTTGTGAACAGAGAGGAAGGAGAGCTGTGTTCATCTTTCAGTTCTCAGCTCCCACGTGTCCATTTGTCCATGCAAAGCTGGATAACTTGACTGGAGGGGCAAGGACATGTCAGTGGGAAATGTGAAGTAAGAAAGCCCTTCTTGGGCTGAAGAGATGGCTTACTGGTTAAGACATTTGCCTGCAATGCAGAAGGACCCAAGTTCAATTCCCCAGTGCCCATGTAAAGCCAGATGCACAAGAGGCCCTGGCACATCCTCTATCTCTATCTCTCTCTCTCTTTCTTCCTCTCTCTCTCTAATATATAAATAAAATATTTTAAAAAAGAAAGCCCTTCTTTGAATATTTTTATTTGATTTTTGCAAGTGGGGAGAGAGAATGAGAGAAAGAGAGAGAGAGAGAGAGAGAGAGAGAGAGAGAGAGAGAGAGAGAGAGAGAGAGAGAGAGAGAATGGGTGCATCAGGGCATCTAGCCACTTCAAAAGTACTCCAGATGCTTTAAGTAGGTGCTGGGGAATCGAGCCTGGGTCTTTAGACTTTGTAGGCCCTAACCACTGAACCATCTCTTCAGCCTGAGGAATCTGTTTTTTAATTTGTCAGACCTGATGCTTCTGGGGTTGATTTCAGTTTGGTCTTGTTTCCAGACTTGTAGTGATAGAAAATCATATGAAAATCATATCACATCGCTTCCATTCATCAATCTTGTCTTCATCAACTTCCATTAGCAGCCCAGAAAATAATATCATTATTTTTTCAAGTGAATGAAGAACATGGGGAACTGTTTACAGCGTTTTATGAAATTTTTATGGACTAGGGAGTGATTGACATGTTAATAAACAGCAGAAAACATATTTTGGTTTGCTTTCTAGTTATCCTTGTATTTCCTATTGGAAACCTGTTGTCAACAGGCATATGTCTTCCATGCCCAGTGTACACATGTCTGCTGATAATTGCTATTTATACTTCATTTATAAAGAGATTCTGGAAGAACATTAAAACTCCAGTCTGTACCATATAGCATCGTTTTCATTCTGATCATATCTTCCTGTTGGTGAAAGGGAAGGAGGTACTAATGTTTGATATTTTTTCCCAAAGCGTGCATTTCTTTGAGGTGCTTTTAGAATTATTTTAATGCCGAGTTCTAGGAACCTGGCAGAAATAATTGAATTGTCAGTGTTTGGTGCAAATTCAAATATCCAGTAACTAGGCTATTTTTGGTTCACCAGTATTCCTGGTCCTCGTCCATGTGGCTTATAAACAGAGCATTTGTAGACTCGGGGTTTTCAGCAAACACTTCATGCCTCTCTACAGTTACCTTCTCAGATCTATGTGTCTCCCTGAAATCAGACCGGTGCTATTATTATTGTTGCTAACAATAGCTCCTGTCCACAGCGGGGAAGAACAATTAACGAATTCATCAATTGTGTTTGTTTACATGTCTGAGCTCAAGCCTAATTATTTAATTAATGTCTTCTGTCTTGAATAGAAGTGTTAGCACATGGAAGTGTTACCGAGTGTCAAACAAGGTGAGGTGGGAGAAATTCCAATTTATTTGTGATAGGTAAATAGATGTTTATTTATTTAAGACCTACGGTTAGAGGCGGAGTATTTTCATCTCAATGGTTAACTTTGGAATGCTAGACACAGAGCTAATTAATTAAATTAGCTAATGTCTTTTGCAGTTATTGGAAGGCACTTTGTAACAATGGCTCATATTCATAATATATAATAAATGGCAAACTTGAGATAGTTTACAAAATTCCTGGACTGGACTATATGCTTCACATCAAAAACCCAACCCTAGCTGCGCCTCTTCTGGGTTCCACCATGTGCTCTCTCCCTCCCTGTCTGCTACCTTGGGCTTCCCTGACATTATTTAGACCATCTGAGGTGCTTTGGTATGGGACGCATGAATGGAAGACTAATTTTTTTCAGGTTTCATTGATTTTAATACCAACCAAGGAAATTATTTGCTTTTAAAGTCATTTCTTTTTAAGCATGTAGGTACAGAAAGGAGAGTGATTCCAGAGCTTTGTGGTTGATGAACACTTTTTCTTGCACTAGCTCCATGTTTTGAGCACAGTGGCTTCGAGGAGGAAAGCGTCACCTAGCAGTGTCCAGCAATTCCTGAAGACTAGGAGTGTGGCTGCTGTTTTTGTTTAACCAAAGCTGCTCTGCCACCAGAACCGGATCTCCCCACCCAGTGCACCACTGTCCAAAGCGAGCCAGCTACTACTTGTCTGGGTGCTGTTTGGAGCACAGCACTAAGTGGAGAGTCCCTGGTGTCAGCTTTGACACTGTGACTTCTGAATCCTAAAGTTCTAAGTTTCTTCAGTAGCTCCATGATGGCTGGGCTGTGACCTTGGGCTGTGTTGCTAAGTTCCCTGTGGCTTTGTGTTCTCATCTGTGAGTAGGGGTGGGGAGAGTTTCCTACTCATCATGCATAGGTGGCTGGATAACTAAATGAAGGGACGTGGGTAATGACTAGAAGGCCCAGCCATTATATCTAGGTGCTGTGTGTTCCTCCAAAAGTCATGCATGGAAGGACTCTTCCTGAACTTGATAGTTTCTAGATGTGGGACCGTGGGGGATGACAGGTTTTAGATGGAGTCCTAAAGGTGGGGCTCCTGGGACGAGGTTAGTGCACCTAATTTAACTTCAAAAGGAATCATCCAGCTGGGTGTGGTGGCGCATGCTTTTAATCCCCTCATTTGGGAGGCAGAGGTAGGAGGATCACCGTTAGTTCAAGGCCACCCTGAGACTACATAGTGAATTCCAGGTCAGCTGGGGCTAGAGTGAGACCCTACCTCAACCCTCTCTCTCCCCCCAAAACGGAATTATCCAGAGCCCAGAGGCCACCTCTTTCTAGCTTTTCATTCTGTGATGACACAGCAGAAGAATCTAATTTCTGGCACTTTGGTCTTGGCCTTCCAGCCTCTAGAGCTGGGGAGAAATAAGTTCCTGTTGAGGCTTCCTAGTCTATGACATTTGGTTACAGCAGCCTAAGCCATGACCTTGGCACACAGTTTGGCTCCCAGGCAAACACATAGTTTGGGCTGGGGGCAGGAAGAGAAGGGCTGAAGTAACTGCCTAAGCCAGCATTGCGAGCGCCTTGCTGGTAGCGTTAAGAAAACAGAGGAGTGAGAGGAACTGCGTTTCCTTAGCAGGTGGATTACAAATGGGCCTTGATGAATGGGAGGCTTTAAAATGTGGAGGCGATTCGGAATTAGAGAAGCCCACGTGGAAAATCCTACCTGTGGCAAAGCATGTGATGCTTATAATATGAAGGGAATGTGGGAGGACTTGCAGAGTCCCCAGAAAGCTGGACGGATTGTGGGATCCTGGCAGCAGGAACGTAGAGAGCATGCTTTGGGGGGTCAGACTGACTCACGTGATTTCAGCTTCGCTCCTTGAAATGGGATGACCTTGAGTCAGATGCCTCATCTGCAAAATGGGCAGAATTTGCATGTGCTATGGGCCAGGAAAACTGCATGCATGCATTCAGCAGGCAGAGTTTGGAATGTTACATATCAGCAACAATCTTTAAAGCTTAGCAGGTGCAAGAAAAGAAAAACAATTAAAAAGGTCCTCCTGGTGGTAAAATTTCAAAGGGTTAGACTAATTGGGGAAGGTCAGCCCTGTAGATTTCATGTGACAAGTTTCGTGGACACGGGGAGGGTCCTCCCTCTTACCCCAGACAGCATTTAATCAAAAGCAGCAGCAAGAGTTCTTTCTCAGGCCTCATGAGACGCAGAGGCTTCAAAGCCACTAGAACACTTGCTGGAGGAAGTTTGGGAGAAGAATCGTACATCAATTGACATTTGTGGAGTGTGGCCTTTCATGTTCCACCCATGTGTCCTTTCTCTTTGCAAATCCCACAGCAAGTTGGTCTCGGCTGACCTTCCTGCTTGATGGTTCGCAAGTGCGCCGTGCACGGAGCACTTGGTAACCACAGAACACGGCCGACTGAGGATGTCTTGTTTGTTCTGCAGATTTGTTAGCTTTTTATTGATTAAAGATCTCAATGCACAATTTGTTTTTCATCTTAAGTTAGGGATATTCTGTGTCTGCCCTTCTTCTGTCTGAGTTATTGATTTACTATGGACTTCAAAAAAATTCTTTTGTCCCCAAATTTGGGACACACCCCCCTAAAGGGGTTTTGGAAAGATAGTCATTCATCCCATTGCAAATCAATGTATTTTGGTGTCTTCCTCTGAGGTTTGCTGCAAGTCAAGAAAAATTAGATTTAGATGATGACAGTTTAGGCTGGGAAGGCCTCT
The DNA here is from genome assembly GCA_004024765.1 of Zapus hudsonius. Taxonomy (NCBI): domain Eukaryota; kingdom Metazoa; phylum Chordata; class Mammalia; order Rodentia; family Dipodidae; genus Zapus; species Zapus hudsonius. Next base: position 51,680 of record PVHP010003802.1, read on the forward strand.
TTTAATTTCTCTTATTTCACAACTGCTTATTGCAAGAGTATCTCTTCATACATAACCATAGAACAAAGTTTCAGATTCTTGGCATTTTCCTCACTTATTTAGGAGAGAAGCCATCTTGATATTTCTGTTCTCTTTGCAAGTGCATTTTAAGGAAGTGTACATCTTGGGCCATAGGAAGAGTTTTTCTGAGCTCTTCTGCATTCTACAGCTCATTCACATCGGGAAATGTGTGTAAATTAAAAAGAATACGAAATTCAAGACTTTAATGGCAGCTAACTGATTCCCTAAATGAACGAAGTAAATTAGTAATAAAAACAGTAACCCAACAGGCCCCTCAGCTTTTATCTTGGCCTAATTCCGTGGATACAGGTTTTGTCTTTTCACTACCAATTTATTGTTTTTATTAGAATATTGTCATAAAAGAGGTGAGACATTAAAATCTCTTGAAAATTGCTACATTCAACAAGTCATTAGTACTGCTTACCTTGGTTTCTTCTTTTAGAAATACTGGCGTCAGGAGCAAATAATGAATTATGGGAATATATATTATATTATATTATATTATATTATATTATATTATATTATATTATATTATATTATATTATATTATATTATATTATATATATTATATAGGGGATGTGTGTGTAGTATAGTTTCATTACTCTTGATTTCCATGCAAGATAGATAGACCTAATAAGAACTGTGCTCATATAGAAAACTCATGTAATGAGTGAGCGCTCTCTGCAATTTGCAAGTTTTATTTTTGTCATTCATTTAGGCATGTTTTTGCTCCACTTAAGGATAAGTGCACTCATAATTTTAATGGGCATGGTGAAGGGGAAGACCACCCAGAGATTAATATTTGGACACAGCATGACGAGAACGTAGCCTTGGAGGGCAGGAAGCATGTGGGTGTTTTGACAGATCAGTCAAGCACGCATGTATACATTTCATTTAGCAAGGCGTTTAGTCTTCTGTCGGTCTGGGTTGTCTAGGTGACTCCTGCCGAGTGTCCTGACTGATGAAGAGGAGGTATTTTGCATCGGCTTTGACACACGTTTTATGTTCATGCCCACATCACAAAAGCCTTTCTAAGACCATGGTCTGCCCACCACCCCTCGGCACCCAGTGGTGAGCAGTTATCTTTAGCTCCGGTCTATGTGGTGACAGTGAACTGTTCACTTGATGGAGCCCATTTGAACGTGGGATTGATTCTAGACTGTTCTTTCCCTGAACTTCTCCAAACACTTCAGGGCTCCCAACCCCCTTGTGCTCTGCATCGGTTTCAGCACTTGGTGCTGTAATTCAGACAGACACGCTAATGCCTTTTCATCTGGCCCTCAAACTTGGGGACTTTCTTGTCACCTCCTTGGACCCTGGCAGAACACATAGCAGATGCTCAACACATGGGGAAGAGAGGGGGTGACAGGAGGAGCCTTGTGACACCAAACTTGACAGATCAGGTAAGGTGACCGCCTGACCACGAAGGAAGGCTGGGGAACAGTTCACAAGAATAGCACTTCCACACAGATGAAGGGACAGATTTGGAACCCATGGAGGTCCTGCAAGGTAGACTTAAAGTAGATATCCCAGCCAGGAGTATATTTGGTTTTGACATTGAAGAAGCACACAGGCTAGCTCAAGCCAAGCGAGTCTGAGGTGTGGAGCTGACAGGATACAGAAATGAAAGCAAATTAGACCCCAGGTGAGTTGGTATCAGATGTATGAGAGGAGATGTCTGTCTCTGTCAATGAAGCCAGCTAGTTTCCCCAGTTGCAGAAGCCACACAGGACCTCATTTCTGCTTCTCCAGCTCTCGGGGTTTTGATTCATTTCTTTCTCCTCTCTCCCAGGCCAGTGTGGCTACATGCTTGGAACTGGCCAGATCTCTGTTGTACCCAGCTGGCATACTGGTCTCAGTGGCTTTGAGACATTGTCTCAGAAGAGTCTTGAGTATTTCACCAGAGTTAGTTGGCTGTTGTGACCTGGAGACATTTTCTGGTCCAGTCAATCAAGACTAGGTAGGAGACACGGAGGCCTGACTAAGTGATTGATGGACTGAATCTCTAAAATGGGCTGAGGGAAGAGTAGATAGATGATCAATGTGCCTAAGGCACATGGAGAGGAAAGCAAGATATGTCCTAGGGAATGGTGCTCTTAAACACTTAAAGGCCTTGGCAGGTACCTGGGAGCTGGAGTGCATGGCTAGTGTTGGTCACTTAAGTTTTAGAAAGCTTGGAAGCAATCTTTCTCATGGTGCATATCAATACTGAGCCCTTCCTAAAGAGCTGTCCTTTAGGTTTGAGCATGAAACCAGGGACATGCGACACTGCCTCTTCTCTAGAGGCTTCTCCTTTCTCCCTGTTTCCCCTAACTTCTTTATTTCTCTTGTCCTGATTAGGTTGTGGCCAATATGAAGGTGGGGAGAGGTGACAGTTGGCAATCAATGACTCATCAACTAAAACCCAAGGCTGTCGCCTCAAGGCAGGCTGTTTGTCTCCTTGAATTGAAGTTGGCTAAAAAGCAGTCTATCCCTTAGATACTCAGCAATTCCTATTGGGTAAACATTCTGTCCCGGGTATGGAGTTGTGGAGACGAAAGTGACATTCCTTCCTGACAACATGGACTTCTGTTCTGGAAAGAGGAGCAGGTGATAACGGAGAAGAAGGTAATATTAGACAATAAATGCTGTGGAAGACAATAGGGCCATGGGCCAGAAAGCCATCTGAGCGCCCCATCTGTTAAGGTAGTCAAGGGAGACTTCTGACTAGGGGATCCTGTCAGAAGGTGTGCAGGTTTAACTGCATGAGAGTACCCCAGGGTTCCCTTCTGAGTTGCTATTAGGGTTCAGGGTTGGATGCTGCCACGAGGCCTCAAGGACTACCTGTAGCTTCTCTGCTCACTGTGGCCCATGTTTGGTGACTGCGCTGATTCAGCCCAGGACATGCCATGTGTGCCTCTTATAAGGGTCTAATCAGTGAACAAGGGTCCCAAGTCCCAAGGACAGGAGTATTTGAGGTCACGTGACACTTCTGGTTAACACTGATAGAGGGCCTACTCTGTTCCAGGAGTGTAAGGTTCTTGGTTTAGTGTTAGCTTTAAGGAGCCCTTAGTGAGGACCTCACCTTTGCAGAGGTGTGATGCCAGCCCCTCGCCGAGCCCAGGCACACACACGGCTAACGAGACACGCACTGATGTGTACTCTGTGTGGACTTTGGTTTTGCATTCATTACTGGATTTTGCTTTAGTCCTTTCTTTCAGAATCTGTGAAACTGAATCTTAATGGACTGATAGCCAGAGAGATAATTATTAGTCACCTTGTGAAGTTTCTTGGGTCAATACTTCCAGAAAATCTGACAGTGTGTTTCATCTTAGAGACCCAGGAGACCCCTTTAGCTTGACCGGCCACCAGTTCAGTTTCTGGGGAAGAAGATGAAGGCGTTACTGTTGGAGGGTGTATGAAAGTGCTTATTCAACCTGCTTCTCCCAACATGGAAATGTAAAGCTCAGAGGAATCCACACGTACTCTTGGAAGTTTTCAAGCACATTATCACTTACTTACAGGCACTAATGACTTCGATAATGTAGTGAAGTTTAGCATAAATAGGCTCATCATTAAAGTTGATGGCAGAAGTATAAACAAGGCCCACACTATTAAATTTGCTATTTGTTCGTTATGCGTCTGGAATTATCCTGGCATCTCTAGCTGCTGCTTCCGACTGGAAATTCATAAACCTAAGTTGAATATGGTGTTATTTTCTTCTTTTTATATTTTATCCAAAAGAATGAGGTGACTTCTAAATCATTCCTTCCCAGAAATGGGATAAACAAAGTCGAGATGGATGATCCATTGGGTTTCTGAGGTGACATCTGCCATTCTGTCACATGGTTTATAGAGCACCAGAGTGTCACAGAAAACATCCAGTGACAGAGTCAGAGAAGTGGGTGGGGAGTCCAATGGTGAGGTGTTGGCAGAGGTGGTAATATGGCCTCATCCATCACAAGGGGTGGCAAGGTTCCACATCACAAGAGCGACAAGTTTCAGGTGGGTTTGCAACCAGATGACCTGGTTATGGTGGCTTGTATTGGCTAGGTGACTTTGGACAGGGATCACCATCTTTTTGTTTCTTTGTGAAATCCAGCTAACAGTATGGATGTTACAGAGATTAAATGTCTAAATAAAGTGCTTGGGCTGTGCTTGGCATTCATCCATGCACACTGCACACTCAGTACACCCCAGCTTGCACTTCAAGTATACTGTAGAAAACTATAGTGAACCAAGCAAGAGAGTAATTATTCCTGGCTCCTAGGGATTCAGGTGGAGACTCAAAAGAACCCACCCCCATGTTAACACTGGGACACAAAAAAGTCTGTTGGTGACTGTATCTAATGTCAACTTCAGAGGAGGGCTAACATTTATTTGAATGAGGTGTATATTTATTTTTTAATATTTTTTATTTATTCATTTTCAAGGAGAGAGAGAGAGAGAGAGAGAGAGAGAGAGAGAGAGAGAGAGAGAGAGAGAGAGAGAGAACACCAGGGCCACCACCTTGTGGGTCTGGCATATGTGGGTACTGGGAAATTCAACCCGGGGCCTTAGGCACTGGAGGCAAGTGCCTTACCGCTGAGCCATCTCTCCAGCCCTGAGGTGTCTGTTTCATAGGATTCTGTTGTAATGTCCAGATGAGGTGATCTTCCTGGAAGGTTCAAGGGCAGGTGGAACAGGAATGAGTGTGTCTGGGTGGGGGAGGGTGAAGACAGCAAGCTGGTAGAGCATAAGGAGGGGACATGGGTCCTTTCTTCTGCATTGGTTCCCATCTGAGTGAGCCCAGTGGGCAGGTCTCTCTGCCAGTCCCTTGATCTGCACACAGTGCCAGGCACACTGTGGAGAAGGGTCCCTGCTACACACTGCAGGTCACAAATCTACATGCAGATGTCCCCTTGTAACTCCCACTTCCTTTGAAACTGGGCTCCATCAGCACTTCCCCTGGGCAGTATTGCTTAAAGCTACCAAGCAGACATCCCTCCTTTTAATCACAGGCCTATTTAGAATTCCATTAGAGTGTTCCTTAGGTAACCAAGTGCTCCTGTAACCCTCTACACCTTTCTAAAGTTAACATCATAAATCACACGTGGCCCAGGTGGGGCCGGGGAACAGGAGAGGAGGACATTTTGAACATTTGTGACGTTCAGGTAATCGAAGCAGTGAACACCTGTCCACTTTATTTGCTGAAATACCTGATAATCATCCTATGATTAAACATCCAGACACTTTGTTGAGATGCTCTGTTTATTGTAATTTTTTCCTCTCGTATCTGTCAGATAGGCTGTGAGCTCCTACAGGGGACTGTCTCTTCACCTCTGTCCTGTATCACTTAGCACCGTGGAGTGCAGGGTATGTGGTCGGCCGGGGCTGGATGAATGGGTGGCTGGAGAAGTGAAAGGCACATGTACCTGGGGTTCAGTGAATCATGCTAGAGAAAACCAGTTTAGCTGCTATTTTTACTTCAAGCTCTCAGCGACTTGGAACAAGACCGCTAGGTCGTTGCCATGCCAAGTGGCAGTTCTGAGATCTGAGTTTTGCCTCTGATTTGACTTAAGCCTTTCTCCGAGCAGAAGCCATGTCTGGGTTATTTATAACTCTTTTCTCAGCACAGTACTGTATATGTGATATGTGTTCAGTAAATGATCATTGATACCCATGTGACCAGAATGCTTGGCACATTTATATGACCAAGACTAAGAACTATCTCCTCTCCCTTTGTAGGCGATTTATCTTCCCCATCTCTCTGGAAATCTCTTCATTGCTACCTACTTGGATAGAGGCATCCCCTCATCTCTTTCAGGTCTTTTACAACTGTCGCTTCTCTATGGGACTTTTCTTGATCACCCCTGCTGTTTTAAAGTTAAAACTGTAGCCCTTTCCTTTCTTCTCTTTCTGCCCTGTGTTTCTCCACAGTAGCTAGAACTAGCTCGTGTAACCCACATCTTACTTGTCTACTAAGGCTCCATTTTCACGTGTCCTAAACGCAGGTGCCCTGTCTTCTCTTTTGCTGCAACCTTAGAGCCTTGAACAGTACCTGGAACACTTGACTGGGGGACTTCTCCATAGCTGGCTGTGGAATGAATTAGTTCTCCACAGGATCGCATTAGGTGTTTGACTGCGTGAGCCACAGTGATCTAATTGAGTAAGTGTAGTAAGTACATGCGACAACTCACAAGAACTCTAGAAGAACTAAGTTGCTCTTTGAGGGCTTGGGGAAAGGGTCACAGATTAGTTCTATGACCTGCATGCGATCATTTTTGAGTCACGATTAACCGGCCGACTTTATGTCCTGAGTAGATGCCTGATCCGCTTCTGGTAGTTGTTCTTAGAACCCACCAGCCTTCAGAACTGCTTCATTTTCACCGAAGGAAGCTGAATGTTTCATTCTTTGCTTCGGATGGTCACATCTTTAGACCCTGAAGGGAGACAAGCAGCTCACTTTCTCAGACGTCCAAGTGCAGCAACAGATTTTGCCTCCAAGCGAGTCAGATACACCATGAACACAGGCAAAGCTCTCTTCTCCGCTTTTCTCTCCTTTGCATCATCCACACCTCAGTGGCGACTCCACAATGGCATCTGGTCCTGTGTCAGTTGGGACATGGCACGAGAGACACCTGGTGCCATTTTCTCAAAGCCTCTGTATCACTTGCAGTGATTTGTAGAGCTGACTCTTCATCTCCACTCTGCCTGGAGTTGCTCTTCATTGATCCCAGATTCGTACACCATGGGGTGTAGCTGCGGAGTCCAACCATAGCAGCACAGCTGAGGACTAATCTAGAAGGTGATCCTCTCCTTGTGTCGGGTGAAACTGCTAAAGCCTTAGTGGAGGGGCTTGAACATGTGGCCCCTGAGACGAGTGGCCAAGTCTTTCCTCAGGGCCTCTTGCATATGCTCATCTTGTGAAATACCAACAGTATTGTCAGTGTTGTACTGAAGTTCCTCTGGAGAGAGGGATTTCCACTGAACCCCATCTTCCTAATTTTATTCCCAACGAACTATGCTGAGGACTCTGGCTCAGCATCTCCTGGGGGCTCCAGAGGCGGTTTCAAGGCCACGCATGGTGAAGTCCTCTCTTTGGTACTCTCTTTGTTATCCTAGATGGTTCAGAAGAGAACAAACAGGGGGTATTGGGGTTGCCAAGAGTACCTTCTTCATCATGGTTGGATGGAATCTCTCTCTGTTTTCTTTTGGAAAGACGCAGTGAGGTGGAAGAAAGGTCTTCTCTCAGTCTGAGAAGGCAGACATCTCTCAGTTGTATGTGAGGGTAAGTGTGATCAGAGTTGGAAAGAATTCTCCTGTCATGCCTTCCTCAGCTCTGGGAGCACAAAGAAGGTCACCTTTCTTTGTCTCCCTGTTCATCAGCCGAGTCCTGTTTTAGGCCATTGGCATATAATTCAGCATCTCTTGCAACCAAGACCTGCCATTCCTTTTAGGAATTTCTGGAGCCCCGAATGGAATCTCATGGAGTTTTGGGCTCAGGATATTATCGTTTTCTGCTGGCAGTGCGTGCATGTGAGGAGGGTGCTATTTTCAACTTGGTGGTGTCCAAAAAGATCAGTCCCCAAATCACAGGCCCTCAGCATTGTTGTGAACAAAAGAAATCCCTTGTTCTTGTCTCTAGGCTGTGTGATTACGGGGCCGGTGATCAGATAGGTGACCCAAGACGGATGCCTTCCCGAATATAACTCAGGTTTATCTATACTGTCCTCACCTTTATCTCTGCGTGTGTCCTTTGCATTTGAAGATGGATTTATTCTAGGCCTGGTCTCCACCACGCCTTATGTTTACCCTTGGTATCAGTGCCGAGGGCGAAGACACTCTTCACCCGGGCTCCTGTGCCCTGTGCCTCCCTCAGCCAGATGGCAAGCAGACATCCAGGTCAGTGTGGGCTTCTGACCCAGCATCGCTGTCCATATGATCTCTGGAACAGTAGATCACAAGACCGATCCCTGTGTTGGGTACCTCATGTGCCCCAGCACTCCCCTCTGCTTCCTGGGAATGAGTCAGCCTGTTTTGGTTGGTCCCTTGGTTTCTGCAAAGGCTTCCAGTTGGATATTCAGATATACTTGTTTCAGGGGTGCAGCCTCGTTGGTTTAATCCTGTGGATAATTGAGCCATAATGGACTGGTTTTACAGGCCCCTCTTTTCGGGTGCACTCTGTTCCAGCACTTAGGCTCCAAAATGAGTGCTTCCCTTATGTACCATGCAGTGCACCCTTCACCAGTTCTGCGTGTGCTCCAATGCTGGCTGATATGTGTCAGGGAAGGGAAGACGTGTGCCCGCATGGTGAGATGCACACAGGCTGTAATGTGTACTGTCAGGAATCCTCAGAGTCATGTGGATGGATGGTAATGAAAAAAATCATGACAGTGGTCACATTTTAGTAGATTTAAAGGTCACTAGTGCCATCCTTTGAATACTGTATCAATTAATGCCAGAAATCTACTTTTTCTCTCTGCTTATTTACACTTTGCCCCAAAAAATCATCGTTTACTCAGTTTGTGTTTCACAGATTCATTAATGTCAGTCGATTTTTTTTTTAAATGACATGACAAAAAGTTACTAGCAAATATATCAGAAATTTCTTATGGCGGACAGACATAACCTAGCAACCTTCTTCAATTGAACTAGTTTAACAGACTTTGCTTACACCATCGATTCGAAGAAGAAACACCGCCCTGGAGAACTCCATGAAGTGTCCAAGGAGACGTTGCTAATGGAAACAAACTTCCCTCAGTAGATCACAATATATGGCCCCAAACACAAGAAGTTAAAGGAGGTTCTGGATTGAGGCCACTGAGTGTCTCACAGGTTAAAGGAGCAAGTCTTAAAATCAATGCTCTTGCTTAATAGACAGCCCTTGCTGTGTGTTCAGACAGGCTGAAATGTATTCATGTGCACACACTGGGGTCTTTGCATTCATGTGGATTTCTCCTTGTATTTCCAGCTGCACTCAGTCTGTGGGCCCAAAGGGAGAGCTGAGGGTGTTAATGGCCAAAAAGCCTTTATTACTATGGAGAGAGAGAGAGAGAGAGAAAGAGAGAGAGAGGAGTAAGATAACTGAAAAGAGAGAGAGAGAGAGAGCTACTGTGAGAAGAGAGAGACAGAAAGACTGACAGACAGAATAATCCTCTTGAACCTAACTTGGAATCCTGTTAGACCTGGGAAGCCCTCAGGGCTTCGCAGCCCAGAAAGCTTTTCATGTGACCAACTGCTTACTCCTCGGCACATACTCTGGGATTTTACCGGGAACAACCAGAGCCCCAAAACAAACAGCCCTAAAGGGTTTGTGAACAGGAAGCTTAGCTTCCCTTGTTGACCTTAACTTATATGTTGAGTAAACAAGTACCTGCTCTCTGTGCCCTGGTGTATCTAACTAAGGCAGCTTCCAATTACTGCACTGGATTCGGTCCAATTGTCCCTTTGGAACTGGTTTTGAAAAATGCCAACAGTTGGAGGTTGAGAGCGACCTGAATTAACTAGAGAAACTGAATCGGAACAGGCTGTGGGTGGATATGCAGGTTTCTTGGCCTGGGTGAGTCACCTGACCTTGAGGATTGGATTAAGAGGGGCACACATGACTTTGCAGTTAACTGAAGACCTGGCAGTGCGTTTGTTGTTCTAACTTTTATTTTGTAGCTGGTTTAATCTGGTGAGCACACAGCCAAGGGGTGTGGGCCATTATATTCTCAGGAACTTGGGTTCCACACTGTCCCCGGCCTTCTAGTGCCCTGGTTTTCCCTTTGGCAAGGAGCTTGGCAGATGCTTGCTGGACAAAGTATAAATAGGACTGAGAAAAGTTCATGTAAGATGATGGCTTCTGAAAGGCGGTGACATGAATAACTTTTATCATCATCACCAGGTAGTTTCATGCGTGAGCTGAAAAACCATCAGTTAGACATCGCCCGATTGTTTGGCTAGCACCTCAGAGAACGGATTTCGTGAAAGCTGCTGGCTTGTATGCAGTGATCTGCTGACCCCTTGTTTGTGGCTTAGTAACATTGAGTTCCACTGAGATAGGAATCTGCCCATGGCCAGAAGCCAGACCTGTCCTTGAGGCAATTTGATAGGATTTCCTTCATCCAATGTGCTACCATTTCTTTTATTTAATTTTCATTGGATATATTCAATACACACAACACTGTGCTACATCAGTTTCCTGCTATACATGCATACATTGCATACTGAGCACATTTCCCGTCACACCTCCCCTCCTCTCCTCTTTCCCACCCACCCCTGTGTTCCTCTGGACAGTTCTGCTTTTACTTTCATGTTACTCATGCCCCCCCCCCACCACACACATGTGATTTTGTGTATCTATATAAAATCTACATGTGGCTCAATGGACCGAGATGGCCTCCAAATATTGGCAGATAATCTCCTTCTTCACCTACTCCTCTTCTCTGTGCAGTTTATCTTGATGCTGCTCTCAGATGGGTTCGAGGAGAATGGGACGGGGCTGCATGATGCTAAGTAACTCTTGTTTCTGACTGTACTAGAGTTTCCTAGATGGGTTTGCATCAGGTCAGGTGGCTACAACAAAGTACCCTTGACTGGCTGGTTTACACAACAGAAATCTATTTCTCCACAAATCTGGGGGCTAATGTCCAATCTCAAGGAGGTTGCAGGCTTGATTGCATTCAGAAGCTGATCTCCTTGGCTTGTAGGTCGCTGACTCCTCCTAGGACTTTCTATGGTCCTTTGTGCGTGTCTGTGTCCTAATTTTCTCCTCTGGATTTATTAATCTTGGGCAGAGCCATGTGCCTTTCTTTCACCTTAATCACCTCTATAGAGCTCATTTCTCCAGATATTCTGAGAAATTGGAGGGTTAAGATTTTGTTAATGGTGTTTTCTTAAGGAGCCAGATGGCCCAGGTTCAATTCCTCAGCACCCACTTAATGCCAGATGCACAAAAGTGATGCATACATGTGGAGTTTATTTGTAGTGGCAGGGGGCCTTGTGTCCACAGTTTCATTCTCTCTCTCAAATAATCAAAAAATATTTTAAAAATGTGAGGGGCCCATAGTTCAGCTCATATTACATAACCCTCAGATGTGGAGTGAACAATGCTGCAGGAACACAAACAGGCTTTGTAAGCTGTGGAAGGCTTGGTGTGCCACCAGAAGGAGGGAGGCCAGATGTGAGTCCCTGACTGACTCCACCGAGTGTTTCTCTACCTCTGTTGAAGTCTACCTCCCTTTCGGACCCTGGGTGATGACTTCCCACGTGCCCTGGTGTCATTTGCTCATATCTGATTCTTATCCCTCATGGTCCTAATAACTTATATTCCACCAGACTCCTGACTAGGGGACTATGAATTCTAGACTTTCAAAGATCATTTTCAAGGTTGGAGAGGTGGCTCAATGGTTAAAAGCACTTAGTTGAAAAGTCTACTGACAATAGTTTGATCCTGTGCAGTACCCACAAAGTGGCACACGCGTCTGTGATCCCAAATGGCCTCTGGCAGTGGGAAGCAGAGCCAGGAGAACCAAAGCTCACAGCCAAGAGACCCTGTCTCAAAGATGAAGCACCACACTGGCACCTCGAAGATGCCCTCTGACCCCCACAGGCATGCTGTGGCATGAGTGCATCCATACTGGCCACACACACACATGCAAATACAGAATATTCTTTCAAGACACTTCTCAACAGAAATGGCAAATGGACTTGTCATTACCTTTGAACGACCTCTTTCTAGTTCGAGTTCAAGAATAAGCGCTCGTTGACCCAGTTGACTGTACCCTTCATCATCTTTAAACAGTTCAATTAAGTACTTGTACAGCATCTCCATATTGTGGCTAGCTACAAGGTGCCAATATTTCGACACGGCTTTCTCATTAAAATGATCAGGGCACAAGCCTGGAAGATTCCAGTGTGTGGCTCACCTGGGACCTCCCCAAGGGAAACATGCCTGCCAAGCAAACCCAAAATAGTGTCAGAGAGGAAGCACAGCCCTCTGCTGGCTGCCCCCCTGGATCGAGTCATTAACGAGCACTTTCTACCCTAGGCCAGGTCAGGTAAGTTCGAGAAGTGCACCTCCTGTGGTGTTTAAACACATTCCAGGTACTCCCATGATGGTGGTGCATGAAGAATGAACATATTGACCCCCCAAGAGTATATATTAAATTCTGAAGGATTAATCAAAACCGCACCATGTTGTGTGCAATTAAACCCTTGAAAGGCAAAATAAATTTGCTGGGCCAGTTTCAGCTCTCATACCTCTCTGGGTGGAATGAGGTGATGTTCAGCTGTATCACAGATGAATTTTTGCTCAGGAGCATTTTTTTAGGAGGCGGGATGGGCTCTAAGGGGCCCTCTGCAAAACCCTTTTGTGCAAAGGAGAACAGGGAGTCAGACACTTCTGGTGATATCCTTTGGAGCTGGGCAAATGCCAAGCAAACTCCTTCCATTAGAAGGAGCAGTGGATTGTGTCAGTTTCTTATGAGAGCATTTGAAAGTGACAGGAACTACAGTGACAGAATGGACCTTCAGCCATCTGCAGGAGAGCCGAAGGGAAGGAATCCCGTATGATTGGGTGCCCACATCCAGAAACCTATGGACAATTCTTGTTTCCCTCATACAACTATGCCTGAAGTCACCCAGGATGGCACCTTCTGGAGAACAGCTCTGCACTCCTCTGAAATGTTTCAGGGACACCAAATTGCACCATGTGCAGCCATTTTGGTTTATTGTGTTTTTTAGAGTCAATTAGAGTCTGTTGAAAAGGGCTGAGATGCGATCTGTCGTTTGCCAAGGGCTGACAGAGGAAAAGGTTGGCATTGGATTTCTCTAGAAGGACACACGATGACCACTGGGTCACAGAAGCCGTCCTCTGAGCAAGCAGGCCTGAGCATGAAGAATCATAGCAATGCAAGTCTGTAGAAAAGGAGTCAAAAAGTTAAAAGAACATCTTAATGAAGGCATGGATGTGAATTATATTTTCCCTTGTCCATTTCCACAATCAACCTCCTGTGCAATTTTCAGAGCACCAAGCTTTCAAGAGACTCATATGGACGGAAAACTTATCATGTTGCTTGAAGCTCAAATTCATCTCCATGTATACTATTCTATCAGAAAAAACCCCAAACGTTAGTGAGTCAAAATGCATAGGATGTTCCTATAGTTCATCCAAACTTGTATTCATTGCCAGGAAAGATATTATATAGAATAATGAGAAATCCTTGAATTGATAACTTTAGAAGCCCTCACTGTATGCAACACAGCAACTTGAAAAATAAGGATAATGTGCTTAATTTATACAAAGAACTATTTTTTCTCAAAGTTCAGAAATAAATTTTATTGGGAGATGCTCTGAAAACTCTCATGACATCTGGAATATGGAGATCTAATTGCTGAGTCAATGGCATTGCGAACACGCAAACATATTTCCTTGGTGAAATGTCAAAAAGACAGCAATCAAAATGAAGCGTTTAAGCATTAAAATGAAGAAATGATGACTGGGTTGATTTGGAAACATTTATCTTAAAGCTTAGTTTATGAAAAAGAAGGAATACGTTCAGGAACAGGATGGCAAATTTGCTCATTCCAAGTCCTCATGATGCGAGGGCAAGGCCGTCCCTAGATGTGGGTGGGTGAGATCCAGAATTGTGTTTCTTCTACTTCACCAAGGTCACCCCACTTGGCCTTTCTCATGACGTGTCTTGCATTTTAAAACATGGCAGGAATTAGCAAGGGGATTCAGGCAAGAATGGGCTAAGATGTAGCGCTTCTCATCAAATAATGACTTTAGATTTGTTTAGGAGACATTTACTTAGAGTGTGGTATGGATCCATGACAATACTCACCTTCAATGTGCTTTTGAATAAGATGGATGAGCAACCCCTGGTCTGGGCCACCTTGGTTCAAACTTGACCCCTTCTAAGAGCTGATTACCCTTGAGAGGCAGCGTAGCTGTGCTGGAATAGGGGTCTGAACTGTGAATGATGACCAAGGGGGTGCATCACAAGCTTGATCGTCATGCTGGTAGAAAGAATTCCTACCAACTGTTGGTGGGGACATTCACCATAAAACCACAGTGTGCTACACCGCCTCCCAGAGAGGCTGAGCAACTTGTTCAAATAAGGCTGAAAACTGTTAGTGCGACAAAACCCTTGCCTATGTGCTCTGTATGTATGTATGTATGTGCTCTTGGATTCTAAATGAATTATCTTTCCAAGTGAATATATTTTCTGGGTTTCAAGTGACTCTACTCATCCACAAGGAAACTTTCCTTTAGGAAGACTGGATGAAGAAAGAGTGTGTTGAAGAGCAAATCAGCTTTTCCCGAGGCCGAGCATTTGTAAGGTCTCCCTGGACTGTGCTGGCAGGCGGCATTATTTCTGTAGTGTAAACATGCAAGAGTTCATTTTAATAAAAAGTAAGTCCTAAAATAAGATAAAACCCATGACTAGACTTGCATTTGAAGATTTAGAATGTATTCATCTGCTGGTTTGGGGTATAAATATTCATTGGGTTTGAGCTCTCAGGTGTTGGAACTTTTAATCTGCATTCAGATGGAGGTACTTTAATCAGACAGTTCATAAAAGTCTGCAACTTTCCCCCCAAGAAAAAAAACCCACAACAGAGTCTCAGAGAGAATAGAAGGTACCAGGGCTTCACAATAACCCACCTAGTGAACTTCCTTGCGGAGGGGGAGGAAAAGCAACACCAAGTGCCATTTTGTACCGTAATATCAATATTCTATTAAAAATAAATCTCTCGCTGTTAAACTGAAAAGTCTCCAAACCCTGTCACTTGACTGCAGTCTCCAGAGATGACTGATAATGGATAAAAAATCCCATAGCATCTGTTTACCATGGACTCACACAAACTGTTAGGGATGTTTTGAAATGTCAGCAGTAATGTATGCGTGTGTATTAGCTGTCACAGAACCTCATCGCCACCGAGATGGCACTGAGGACTGCCCTAAATTAGGTAGGTCAAGTGAGGAAGGTTCCTGAGGAACTCTTGAAAAGATGCTGTTTGTCTCGGAAAAAAAGAGCCTGTGAACTGCAAATGGGAAGGTGGGAATATACCTCGGGAGCCCCTTGCATCAGATTCTGGATAAAGTGTTCAATCACCCCAGCGTTTGCCTCCCAGACCCCAGGTGAAGGTCAGCTCGGGGAGAGCGAGCGGTGGGTGGAGGGGAAACATTTTGCATGAGATGTAGTTTGCATTAGCGGCCGCTCGGATTTCTCTTGGTAACCCAAGCACACATCTAGAGAAGAAAGTCATTGAGGTCCAAACGCTGACTAAACTCTGTGACGGTGACAATGCTGTTAGCAGCTGCTTCGGGTCTGGAGAGGTCTGCTCTGCTTACCTACGTGGAGGGGAATCACTGTGCATTGTCAGGACAAAGTCACGCAGACTCCACGCCATCCTCCAAGTGAGCTTTATGGAGAAGTGATCGCCTTGTTTCATAAACCAGACAGACGCTTGGTAATCAATTCTGAGACTGAAGGCTTTTGTAATGTTCTGTATATAAAGCCTCACAAAGGGAATTGGCCTGTTGATGAGTGGAAGATGTGTTGCACGAGCCTAACATCAGACATGTTTACATTTAATGTTCCTGCCTCAGTCTACCCTTTCTCTAAAATAGGGATAATGCTAGCACTGCCCCCTGGGGGTGCGGGAAGGGATTCTGTGCACAGTGTCTTCCTCAGTACTTAGTCTATGTTGAAGATCAATTCAGAACTTGTGATAAGCCATACTGTGCTGTGATTTCTTTTAAACTGAAACCATACCAGGAGAGAGAGAGAGAGAGAGAGAGAGAGAGAGAGAGAGAGAGAGAGAGAGAGAGAGAGAGAGAGAGAGAATTGGTGCACCTCCAGTCACTGCAAATGAACTCCAGGTACATGCACTACTTTGTGCATTTGGCTTTACGTGGGTACTGGGGAATCAAACGCTGATCGTTAGGTTTTGCAGGCAAACACCCTAACCACTGAGCCATCTCTCCAGCCCACTGTGCCATGTTTTAGCATAATGGGGGGTTATTAGTTTTGAGGGTGCAGAGAATCTCATTCTGCCCTCTAGACAAGCTGGCCTTAATGGTGGTTCAATGGAATGATTCCTAATTCACTCAGAGCTATATGTCTCTGCTCATTTTCTGAGAGGTGTCTCTGTGTGTGTACAGAATGGCTCTTTCTAAACCTTTCAACACGAGAATAGTTGTTGGAAGAGAATCATTCAACAATAATTGGAGCATCACACTCTAAATATACAACCAAGAACTCTTTTAGGACACCCCACATTCTGGTTTTTGTTTTAAATAGTGATATTTTAACATTCTAGCTTTATTTTGTTTGGTTAAGTATATAAATTACAGAAGAGGAAACAGAATCAAAGGAAGAGATTCCTTCCTTTTGCCCAATCAAATTAGTTGGAGACATCATCAGAAGGATGGTTAGCACCCCTTTTCTTGTCATGGTTAGCATGTGTTTGGGGGTACACTATATGCTTAAATTTCACTTTCACTTAGCATACTCACTCTACCAGGGCAGGGACCATGTTTACTTCTCAGTGGATGTATGTTCTCAGAACCATGCATGACACTTCCTGGATGGTGACCACTTCCTTGTGATCCCAGGGTGGTGATGGAAGTGATTTTAGTTTCAGACACTTAGCACAACCAGTGAGTTGGGGCATTGGTACTAGCTGTGACCTTGGGGTTCAGATGGAAACTTCTAAACACTTCGCTAAGAAGACCCTTGTCAGTGCCATGCGCTGGAGGACTGGGAAGAGACTTGGCTAAAGGCCTGGGTTTGGGGCTCAGTTTGCTTGGGGTGCTCCACTTCTAATGGACAGTCCTGGGTGAACAGGTTTATCTCTCTGTCTTTCAGTTCTGAGTATAAGTGGAGGTAAAAATAATACCTACCTCACTAGTTGTCATCTGCCTTAAATGATAATTCAGGTCAAACAACATCCCCTGAACACTAGAAGTTTTTAAAAAGACAATCCCTTATTAGTTATTATTTTTATTTTTCCCCTGGGTGGAAGTAGAGCTTTATTTTGTGCATCAGGAAAATCAGTAAGGTTTTCACATTTCCAGACTGCAGCTGCTCTAAAGAGAGGAGGGGGCAGAATTGTTTTTGTTTAATTGCTCTAAATGCGATATAATGATAGGATGGAAAAATTTGGAAACAAAGGTAGAATTGTCCACTGTCTCAGTATACTTGTGCACACAGTGACTTTGGTTCCACTCCATGCCTTTCTGCTCAGTGCACACACCGAGTGCCAGCCCAGAGAGGACACCAAGCTCGAATGTTCTTTCTGACCCTGAGTGCCGAGATCAGCTTTAATTTCTTATAGTATTGATCTACAGGATTTTAGGGTTGGATCCATGACACATGTTAAATAAACTATAGTGAAAAATAGAATGTCACTGTTTCAGAACCGAGTATATACAAAGCACTGTTCTCAGTACTTTCAGAGATATATCAATTCATTCTGCTATCCCAATAACACCACCCACTATGAAGAAGTGCAAACTGAGGGGAAGTAAAGATGAGCCACTGGCCCTGAGCTGGCGAATGGCGCCAGAATTGGACTGAGTTTTCAGGATCATGCGATCCTGCTGGGCCGTGTATGTGAGAACACGCTTCCCAGGATTCTATTCTCATCGTGGGGGCAGACCCAGACATTTTGCTTATCTGTCCTTCCCATGTAAGATACCCATGGAGGACGAAATGTGATTGTTTTCAATAAGGTGTCAGAGACACAGTGACTTGGGTGAGAGGAAGTTCAGTAGAAGGATTTGGAACTTATGTTTGGATTAAACATAAATTATAGAACCATTATGAAAATAGGGTGAACCCTAATTTCTTTCTCCAATTCTACTCTCTGGGACACAGCCAAACTTTGGGGGCTCTTACTGGTTCTTTGTGGATGGATCTGATGCACCTCTCTTGTTATTACCATTTTATTTTTAAGAATTGCTGACAACTTTAATACATGAACATAATACAATTTGATCATCATCCCCTTCCAGTATTTCATTTTTAATATTTTATTTATTAGAGAGAGAGAGAGAGAGAGAGAGAGAGAGAGAGAGAGAGGGAGGGAGAGAAAGAGAGAGAGAAGAATGGGCACACCAGGGCCTCTAGCTTCTGTTAATGAACTGCATCTGGCTTTATATGGGCACTAGGGAATCAAACTCTGGTCCTTCTGCATTGCAGGCAAATGCCTTAACTGCTAAGCCATCTCTTCAGCCCTCATTAACTCTTTTGACCCCCCCTTTTCTAGTCTCCTTCCACTGAATCTCTTTTTTCTTCAATTTTGATGTCTTTTTTCCTTCCATCATCCAATAGAACCTTGCTGATGTACTAATGCGTTGGCCACTTTGATATAATCCATCTACAAATAACCAGTGAGCTCCTACTCCCTAGAGCTCATGGAACACCGCACAGTGAGGAGCCATGAACTCTCATTCATTTCCTGGAGTCTAGAAATTTTCTCCTTGAAAGAAACGGAAGTGGTCATGAAACTTACTGAGTTATGTTTTTGTGACATTGAAGATCTACCTGTCTATATTATCTAACATATCCTCACAAACATGTGTGCACACATGTATCTGGATATATATATATATATATATATATATATATATATATATATATATATATATATATATATATATATATATATATATATATATATATATATATATATATATATATATATATATATATATATATATATATATATATATATATATATATATATATATATGTGCATTTGTCTATGCATATATAGAAATTACTCATATTATTCCTAAAAATTGTCCTGTAACTCTAGTAAAGGATGATCCTGTCCACCATATCATCAGATTTCTAAGCAAATACTTCAGTGTTATCTAAAGTTTTTAGATTTGGAAGCAAACCTTGGTGCTCTGCTTTATGACATGAAAAGGCTGCTGATACCTCCGCTGCCCTTTCTAGCTTTTTATTCGTAGACTTTTTGAACGTAAGGCAATTCAAACCTTCTCAAAGACTTTGGCCTTGGCAGCTAATGGTGGATGGGGCCATGCTTAGCAAGGCTTTCCAGGGTCATCATCTTTCAAAGGGAGAAAAATACAAACAACCCCCCAAGTAGATTGATCAAAAGGGCACAGTGTTCTCGATGAGGCAGACAGAATCTGCAGGCACGGCTCATCCCCTCTTTTAATTATCCAGTTCATTTAGTCAGCTGTGATCCAGGACTTCGGGAAGTCACCTGCAGTATGAGAAGCAGGCAGAGTAGCCACTGACCCACAGCTTGGTTCAGGGATGGAAAATGGCCACCAAGGCTGCCTCGTCCTTTTAACAAATGATAGCTGGCGAGAAGGGCCATGAGTGTGATGTGTGGATCTGAGAAGGCGTCTTGACACCCTGAGCTTCCTTGAACCTCATCATCAAAATAATTGTATCTGAGAAGTTGGCTGGGAAGCCAGCTCCTTGATGCCTGTTTCACTCGAGCAGAGAGCAGAGTCTCCAGAGTTGCAAGGTGTGGGCACTGGCTGCAGGAATGCACGTGACCCTCAGGAAGCCACGATTAGCATCAGTGATCTTGTCAGACCCCTGGTGCATGATGCCCTTGTCCAGCCCTGCTGGACTATGTGATATACCTGGGGCAACCTTTTGGGGGTTCCTGCCATTGCCAGACAGCCTCTGAGACATCATCTTCAGGCAGAGAGAACTCAGTGTGTTCCTGCCTCCACATCTCAGAGACTTGTTTACCCCAGGAAAGGTCATGGCTCATTCTGCTACCAGGATTCACTTGGTTCTCTTGAAGCTGCATGTCCCAGCCAATCAGCTCACTGCTCTGTGGTGCACGTAAAGCCAAGGAACCAGGAACATGGTTTTTGTCCTGTGTATAACTTCAGATTACAAAGGGCCCCACTGATTAGCCAATGGAGAAGGGTTTGAGTCAATTTATGTGTGTGTTGAGAAGTCCGGGTCAGCCAGTTCTTAAATTCCTATTCCAGCATTTACCAGTGGGGGAGAAGTCAGCCACTGTCAAATGATGCTGGCATCTGCGATGGGTTGGTGAGTTGGTGAGATCTGGATTTGAACCTGGTTGTGTCACTTCCAGAGGTTAGTCACAACCCTGAGAGGTCACTAAACTCTCTGGTCCTCAATCTGTTCCCCCTTCCTGTAAAGTGGGGATAATTATGAATAGTTCATGAGGTCGTTTTGAAGATTAAAGATCAACTTTTATTTCAGAGCCAGCCAGAGGGTTTTAAAAGTGTACAGGTCTGCTTCAGTATTACAGAGGCAGGCACAGTTCTCCTCTGATTGACGGAAGGAACCCTGGGAGGCTCTGGCCAGGAAGCGGAGTAGCTCTATGGATACAAGAGTCACAGCTTCTTGTAGCTTGGAACCAGGGAGCCAGTGGCCTCTTGCAATAAGTAGTAAGTGCCATTTAATATGTGTGGAATTTGAGGCCTTCACCCCAGCTTTTCTTGTGGCTTGTACACCTTTTTAGCAACTTTGCAGATTTGATACCCTCATTTGGCAATTGTTGGTCTCCCCTGTATAGATAATTACCAGTATAGCTGGTAGGATGCAGGAAGAGACATTTCTGGCACAGCCTGGTAGCATCATAAAAGTAGCTCAGTTTTCTTGCCTTATAAAACTGCCTTGTCAGAGAGGAGGTCCCAGGTAGATCTCTGTGGGAACAATGAGATGCTTGGCGGTGGTAGTGTGTGTGTGTGGGGGGGGGGGCGAGGAATCTTCTGGAAGACCCACCGGCCAGGGTTCAGAGATCTAGATTCCACGGTGAGGAAGTCAGTGGGTATTTGCTAAGAGACCACCTTGGAGCCACTGAGGGAGGAGGCAGTCTCTGTGCTCCATGTCTGTGACAGAAATGAATTTACAGGCACTTTGTTGGCACTCTCACAGAGGAAGGACCTGTGAGCAGCTCAAGAGCCTGGGATGATGATAATAAGCGGGAGTTAATTATGTGATTGCTCTCATGGCTAATTTAAGATGTGTGAAACGCCATTGTTGGACACTATATAACAGAAGACCATCATTTAGCATGCAGTTACCCTGGTCATAAAACATATTTGCAGGTCTTTCACAGTCCTCCACTTAGCCTCAGGCTCTCTAACCTAGGGTTTTGTATGATGCCTCATTTCTGTCATGGTCCGGGGGCTTCCTGGACTCATGTCATCCCCTGGTTTCTTCCATTAAGGAGGAAGTGTGAAGTATTTATTCCAAGAAATTGCAAGGCTCAGGGAGGTTTTCTGAAATTCTTGTGCTCTCTTGTGTTTACCATAAATCTGAGACAGTGATATGATCAGCAAGCTTATTTGTGTCTGAATACAAAACACAGATAAAATTCAAACCAACAGCCTTCCTTTGCAGGCTCTCCCATCAGACGCTGAATCTCAGCCCGACAGCCATGCCGGACAGTCTGCCCCACCATCCGATATTGATTAGTCATTTGGTCTGCAGTAAATTGTTCTCTGTGCTAACATTTGCATCTCCTCCCTTAAAAATGAGCTCCTACCTTCAGCTCCCTCTCCAATGTCATCTGAAGACTGTATCGGGCCAGAAACCCAGGGCTCTGCCTCCCCCGCTGTCTGGAGAACAAGTCACTCTCGGCTCAGACATGTAGCTCAGGCTTTCCGCGCTGTTCTGAAATGACACCCAGATTGCAGGTCATGCCATCGACTGTCAACATAAAGTGTCTGTTGGCATCAATGGGATGACTCTTCAGGAAGTGATAACTTTAAAAATGTATGATGAGTACCGCTGAATTAAGACAGATGGGCTGATTTGTGTTATTCCTAAAATAACTGGCAAGTAGGTGTTTATCTCATTTTGCAACAGGACAAAATTGCTTTTGGAGTGATTCATTTGTGATCCCAGCTAAGCTGTAGTATTAATTTACTTTACTCCCGGCTGGTGTATTTGCCTCCATATTTATTGTGTTCCTATCAGAATTGTCAAGCCGAGGCACAGCTATGACACCTCAACATTTGCATTTAGATTATAGGGTTATGGGTTAGCATGGAAAGACTGCATCCAGATATACTTTGGGCTTTGAAGGGGGTATCCATAGCCGTTCCTGACATCTTTCCTTAGGTCCGACATGTAGAATTTTGATGGTTATTGTGACCTTCCAGCAGTTTCTTCTGCCTCTAATCGCTCCCCATCCCATCACCCCGTTTCAATACTGTGCTCCAGTGAACTTTTTAACATGCAAATTTGATTCTGATGCAGCTTCCTTTTTTTTCTTCAAGCAAACTTACATTCCCGCACAGATCAGGCTTTACCAAAGCACGAGGCTGCTCTGAGGTGGGGCTGTAGCAGCAGACACTAGGAGAAAACACCCCATTCCACTCCGACCTCAGAACAATGCTGATCTGCCTAATGGGAAGACAGTCCAGCTTCCCAAGGGAAGCTAGGGATCCAGATTGAGGCGGAAGGACTTGAAGTCTCACAGGTCAAGCAAGTTCATGGGAGCACAGTCTTAGGCCCGCTGACTCGTAGCCATGCATGGCTTCCCCATTGTATCCTAAGAAAGGGTCCCCAAATCTTTAGCATGGATTATGCAACTCAAGACTAGGGCTTCGTTTCTATGCTCATTTTTCTGCATTGCAATCCTCTCCTTTCTACCACGCGTGTGTATGTGCATATGTGTGGGCACAGGTGCATGGGTGGTGCAGGTAGAGGCCAGAGGTTGACATCGGGGGCCTTCCTCATTCCAACCATCCTTGTTTCCTAAGGCAGGGTCTCTCACAGGAGCCCAGACCTCATCAAGTCAGCCAGTCTAGCCCACCTTTGTTTTCCCTTACACACACTAGAATTCCAGGTGGGCCACCATGCCCACCCAGCCTTTCCATGGGCGCTGGGGATCTGGACTCTGATCCTCATACTTGTGTGGCAAGAGCTTTATCTCCAGAGCCATCTCCACAGCCCCAACTATGCTATTCATCCTGAATCAACTGGCATAAAACATTATCTAAAGTGCGGCATGACTTCCAGAAAGTCAGCGGTGGAGAACGAGGTGGGAGGGAGGACTAGAAAGTACCTGGGGAATCCAGAGGCGAGCTAGTGGCCCAGGGCGCAGAGAGTTTTGTGCAAGAGCTAAAGGTGTCTGGTCCCAGGTATAGTTGATACCACCTGGTGGCAGAGGTCTGTTCTGGCTGGTTTGATGAGAGGAACTGTTCTGGTTGGCTAGGGCTTTGGCAGTGGCCGTAGTGATTCCAGAAATCTCTAGATGGTTATCAGTTGTTACATTATCCCTCACTGAGTGATCAGAGCAGGAGAATAGGTGTTAAGTGAGGACCCACTGACATGAACATATGTGCGCAAGCACACACACACACACACACACACACGCCCATACATACCCCAACCCACCCTAAAAGATTTTAGCCCTTCCCGTTGAGGAAGTGAGACCACACAGAGGATGGGAGTAATTTTCTAATTATATCTAAATTCACATTGTTGGGTGACATATTATCTCCGGGCCTTCTCATGCTAGCTGAGTAGTATTTAGCTTCTGGTGTTGTGGAAGGGCTCTTTGTCTGGTGGCTCTACTCTGGTTAAATATCTTTAATCTTTTAGGACTCTTTCTTAATCACCTCTTGAAGTCTTCTCTATGACATTTCTTTAGGACACAGATACTGTCTCCTCAGAATTCTTGATGTATCTGAACAATCCTGCCCACCTTTAACTGGTTCATTGCGGTTTTATTTATTATTATTATTATTATTATTATTATTATTTTGGTTTTTCAAGGTAGGGTTTCACTCTAGTCCAGGCTGACCTGGAATTCACTATGTAGTCTCAGGGTGGCCTTGAACTCACGGCAATCCTCCTACCTCTGCCTCCCGAGTGCTGGGATTAAAGGCATGCGCCACCACTCCGGGCCTTCATTGTGGTTTTAGTCCTGGGTTAGTTCTGAGTTTCTCAGAGACACACCATGTGCTCAGTAACCTAGGATGTTGTGCTACCTAGCAGATGCTCCTGACATATTTCTTTTTTTTTTTTTTTTTTTTTTTTGAATAATTTATTGTCCATAATGAGTTACAACATTTAGTGGGCAAACAATGAGTTGTTATCCCCAATTCCCCGCTGCCCTCCCCTCCCCCCTCCACTGGATA